>CM042952.1:155392-321939 GCA_023678885.1 Pogostemon cablin
ATAAGAGTACAAGATCCAGTTATGGTAAAAAAGAAGGAGGGATCATGGAGGCTATGCATCGATTTTACCGATCTAAACAAGGCGTGCGCCGAAGGATAGCAATCCTCTCCGCCAGAACATGAGATAATGAGCTTCATGGACGCATTTTCGGCGTACCACCAGATCCCTATGCACCGGAGGATGATAAGGTAAATACAGCTTTCTTCTATGGGAACAGAGTTTATGAAGGGAACAACATGCCGTTTGGTCTGAGGAATGCGGGGGCCACTTATCAAAGTTCGAGGGGAATATTGGGAAAATAGTCGAGGTCTACGTGGATGATACCGTGGTGAAGAGCTTGAAAAGGATGGATCATTTCGACTATCTAAGAAAGGTTTTTGGAATCTTCCGACACTATAGAATGAAACTAAATTGAAGAAATGTACGTTCGGAGTGAGCAAGGGAAGTTTCCTCGGATATTTGGTCAGCTCAAGTGGGATCAAGATAAACCCGGGAAAGGTAGAAGTGATCCTAAAGATGGTCTCACTGAGGCACATGAAGAGGTTCAGAATCAGACGGGTAGGTTGGCTTCCTTAAACAGGTTCATGTCGAAAGCATCGGACAAATGTAAACTTTTCTTCGACGTCATCAGAAAGGTTAAGTTTGAATGGACGGAAGAGTGCGGGAAGGCATTCGACGAGATTAAAAGGGAGCTATCAGATCCCAAGATTCTCTCCAAGCCATCACTGGGCGAGACATTGCAGCTGTACCTGGCAGTATCGGGAATAGCAATCAGTTCAGTATTGGTCAAAATTGGTGAGGGGAGAAGAATCAGAAGCCAGTGCACTTCGTAAGTCAATCCCTAAGAGACGCAGAACTCAGATACCCAATAATGAAGAAGATAGCGTATGCTCTCATTATGAGCTTAAGGAAGCTGAGACCATACTTCATGGAATGCACCATCGAGGTATTGATGACGTTCTCTTTGAGGCACGTACTCCAAAGGCTGGACGCCGCATGAAGACTGTTAAAATGGTCTGTCGAATTGGGGCAGTTCGATATAGCGTATCTACCGAGAAATGCAGTCTAGGGGCAAGTCATGGCTGACTTTATAGTGGAACTAACCTTCCCTACACCAACCGATGAGGAAAAGAGAAAACCTTGGGTCATGCATGTGGACGGTTCGACAATGGTAGTAGCATCTGGAGTGGGAATCGTCATCCGAACGCTGTCTAGAGAAACTTTTTTGACCGTGATCCGGTTTGGTTTCTTGGCTACTAACAATGAGGCGGAATACGAGTCCCTACTGAATGGTTTTAGAATGGCGCTGGCCATGGGAGCAGATGAGCTAATGGTATATAGTGACTCACAGCTGGTGGTGAACCAGATGAAAGGGGAATACGAGGCAAAGGATGGACATATGAGCCACTATAGAGGATTGGCCGCAGGCATACTGCAGAAGATCAAACAGGTGTTCTTTGAATGCATCGATAGGAAAGACAATATGGGAGCCGACACACTGGCTAAACTGGCCACAACGTCGAATGTTGAGGACCTGAATAACATTAACATCGTGAGGTAGACGAATCCATCAGAACCACCGTGTGGGTTCTGAATGACCAACCAGCAGAAGAATCATGGATGACCCCGATCAGGGCATATTTGGATGAAGGAAAGATACCCGCAGATAAAGACAAGGCTCGACAAATCAGGCTTCGATCGGCGAGATACTTCTTAATGGAAGGAAAGTTGTACAAGAGAGGATACTCATCACCACTCTTAAAATGCCTAACTCCCGAGGAAGCGAGCTAAGTACTAGCAGAGATACATGAAGGCATATGCGAGAATCATACTGGTGGGATCGTTCTAGCACACAAAGTATCAGGCAGGGTTATTTCTGGCCAACGCTAAAAAAGGACGCTACTCAATACGCGAGGGCATGCGCAACTTGTCAAAGACTGGCTCCGATAGTTAGAGCACCCTCGGAACAACTAACCTCAGTGTTCAGCCTAATGCCCTTCGCGAAATGGGGGATGATTTAATTGGACCATTGCCTACCAGAAAGGGGGGAAATAAATTTGCTATCGTGGCATTTGATTATTTCAGGAAATGGGCAGAAGCAGAACCCCTCTCGATGATCACCGAGGCTCGAGTCGAGAAATTCATCTGAGAAAATATCATATGCCAGTTCGGGATACCATTTGCCATAGTGACTGACAATGGTAAGCAATTTGACAACGCCAAACTGAGAAAGTTTTGTAAAGATTATAACATTAAGAAGTGGTCCTCTACACCATACCACCCGCAGTCTAACGAGCAGGTCGAGGCAGTGAACAAGATCATCAAACACACATTGAAAGCCAGGTTGGAAAAGTTAGATGTGAGATGGCCTGAGGAACTGCCGGGAGTCCTGTGGTCGTACAGGACAACGACGAGAACCTCCACCAATGAGACCCCATCTTAATGGCCTTCAGTGCCGAGGTGGTAATACCAGTGGAGATAGGAGAACCTAGCCCTAGGATCACTCTCCACCGGGAGAACGCAAATGACAAATTGATCCATGAGACTCTAGACCTATTGGAAGAAAAGAGATTGAACGCGGAATTGCATAATGCGGTTTACAAGCAGAGAGCGGAGAGATTCTATAACTCGAAGACAAAACTGAGGAGATTCAAAGGCGGAGAACTGGTGCTCCGGAAGGTATTTGGCTCAACGGCGCATGGTAACGGCCAAAACTGGGAAGACCCTTACATAATCAAGAGAGTTCTGGAAGGAGGAGCGTACGAGTTGGAAGAGGTAGATGGCAAAAAGATACCGCACCCATGGAACGCACAACATTTTAAGAAATATTACCAATGAAGTGGAAAACAGGATGAATGAGGTTGGTGACACGGTTTCTGCTACAGCTTTCAATCAAGGTATTAGGCCATACTATATGAAAATGCAAATTGTATGAAATTTTTTTTGATGATATATGGTTAAGAATATCAGTATGTTCATAACAAATGGTAAAAGGTATTTATTTGTTGGGATATCATGGCTTTGGGAATATCAGTATGCAAAAAAAACCAAAGGGGAACAACCAAAAAGGGGAACGAGGGGCATACTGAAACAAAAAGGCATAACCAGAATAGGAATAAAAGGCATAAATGTTGGATTCATGGAAAGTCGGAAAAAAAAGGCAAAGGCATTAGGGTTGGAGGTCAAAACCAAAGTAAAGTTATCAGGTTAAAACTAAAAGGTACATCAAGGGAGCCTCGGTATGATGGGATTAGATTGTCTTGGATATAAATTGAAATAGCAAAACCAAAAGGAAAAGGTAGCAACAGACCTCGGAACAGTGTCGGGTTAAATCAGAACATAAGGTTCGAAGTAAAGGGAACGGGATTCGGGACATCGTTGGGAATAAACACGAATATATATACATAGCGGATTTATAGAAAGATCGAAAGATCATGATGGGGACAAAGGGAGTGAACCTCAGAATAACGCATGAAGTAGCACTAAGGTACAATACAGTATAAGGGACAAGACATGAATTATAAGTAAAGGCTAGACTTCGAAATCTAAGTAAAAGTCGAAGATAGCAGAAACAAAGGGAAGGTTCGGGACCTCAGCATCGAGCAGAGCTCTTGAACCACAAACACTCAGCAAAAGCGAAGGGCCTCAGACAAAAGCATGAACCTCCGCGCCAAGAGTGAACAAAGCAAAGATGCATATCAAGTGATAAAAGCAGAACAAAGCACACCGACAACCGCGAATTAACTAAAGGTAAATCAACTACTAAAAAATAGTCAAATTCACAAACCAAAGGGGCATCGACGGACACGTCTACCAGGCAAAGGCAAAACAAAAAATAGAGAAAATCAGTAGCCAAAGTTCATACATAGTCAAGACAAAAACAACAAATACATTCCCAAGCAACACCAGGATAAGGGCAGAATAAAATCAACTGGTAAGAGGAGGAAACATATGGGCTTCAATCTTTTTTCCGACTGCTGAGGGAGTGGAAAATACTTGCCATTTTGTCTTCCATCTCTTTGAGCTGAGCTTCAGCACGAATGGCCCTCTCTTCAGCCGAACCAGGACGAGAAATGTGCTACTCTAATTCTCGGATACGAGCCTCAGCTTCGGCCAACCTAGCACGTGCCTCAGCAGCTTCAACCCTCACGACATCTCTGGCAGCCTCAGCCTTGGTCAAACTCGCCTCCACGGACTCAAGAGTGGCCCGCCCTACATCAATCTCAAAATCTGAAACCGCCAATCGTTCTCTCTGGTGCGCAACAATAGATGTCAGTTCAGCATTCTCGATCTCCAAGGCATTTAATCTCTCCTCAAAGCTGGCGGAAGACCCCTCAGAACGGTCAATCAGTCGACTGGCGAACAAACGGTATTAGTCCATCAAATGCAGAGAAGAGGTAAGGGAGGAGACAACAACCCCAGCCATTACGGCCAAACCAGAAGAGTCTTGGGAAAGAGAACCGGGGACAATAATTGGCGGAACACGGTGAGGGCCCGATGAGAGGTACTTGCAATAAAACCTTGAGCCCCTAACCCCCGCAACTCGGATAAGTTAGGTTCATCATCTTTCTCAACCGTACCTTTTCCTCATGCACGGGCCATCTCAGTGGCCAACTTGGCGGCTTCAGCATCAGCGTTAGTAGGATCAGTTGTTTTAAGATCACCTGTAGGGTTCGGATTGGGAAGATGAATTATCGGGACGACTTGAGAGGTAGAAGGGGCGGAACTAACATCAGCTCTGGGGGCAGACCTCACCCTCGGCCCAACCATCATGTCATAGTCCTCAGCCTCGGAACCGCTGCCCACCCCAACTTCGGGAGCATCCGCCGGTTCAGAATCCTCCTCGGAATCCTCTTCGGTTCCTCCTTGGGCTCTTCCTCTAGATCATCTTCTGACTCCTCCTCGGAACCTTCCTCAGGATCTTCCTCTAGATCCTCCTCGGGATCCTCCTCTGGATCTTCTTCCGGTTTTTCCTCAGGAATTACTTCAACCCTAGGCTCGACGGAGGAGGATCTGTAAAAGGACACCATGGATAAGAATGCAACGAACACGGAAAGGATAAGGAAGCATGAACGGAGTCAATTATTCCATTCAACCAGTTCGCGAGGAGGTCAAACTCACCGATGGATAGGGACTGGCGAGGTACAAAGTTAATTCTAGTTGGCCTAGAAGGCCCGCCATGTTCATAAACACTCATTCCTCTCTTTCCGATCAAGGAAGCAGAGACAGATTCAGAACCAGGGACAGGAAAAATACCAGACGGTGCAGCGGGAGAACGACGCAGCTGTTGATGGGGAGGAGACGAAGGCGGAAAAACTCTGTCTTCGGTAAGCTGCACAACCAACAAATCTTCACCAAGTTTCAAGTCTTCAGACCCAACAGACAGGTCATCTATTTCTTCATCTTCATCGCGAGAGGGAGAACGGGCGGAGTAGTTGGAGTCGGCTTCATCATTTGAAAACTGATACATATACTTGTACGGAGTTAGTGACAAGCCAGCCACGAAGCCAGTCGATCCCAGCAGAGACAGGGCATTTTGTAGCTCACATGTAGAACAAGAAAGAGAAGTTAGACATAGAATAAAAATAACTGGAGCAAATAAAGAGAACACCCAGAAAGTTGGGGAAGGGAGTACTAATCGTAGCACTACGGCCGAGAGTAGACAACCAGACTGATACTAGGACAGGCTCAGAAAGCAATGGAGAGACACGGTAAGTATTCTCCCCACGAGATAAAATCTAAAAAAAGTGGCAAAAACCATCACTCAGCCGCTCAAGGGGACGACGAGGGGAAGCTGCATGGTGTACATATATAAAAATATAACATCAGGAAGAGCAGAAAATAGTCTAGAACTCAGAGGACATGAAAGAATCGTACAATTATCCAATGAAAGAAATTGGACAGGAAAGGTCAAGGACACACCATTCACACGGGTACGGTAATCGCCACCCAACCAGAACCAAGCTTGCTCCCAGCTTCTGACGATAACATCAGAAGCCCCTACGAAGTGATAATTATCACGGGGGAGCAAATGGTAGAAGCCACCGGAGCGACCAGAAAGAGCATAAAAGAAAAGGAACTATAATTTGAACGGGTCTCGTATGGTGTGACCCAACACATGAAATAATGACATAGTGAATATCAGACGGAACCAAGAGAAGGGCAGTAGCTGGCCTATAGCCATGTCCCACTTCTGTAATAGCAAACCAATAACAGGGGAAAGTGGGAGACGCAGACCGACAAGAAAGAGAAAATAGTAAAATGCAGTACGACCTGGAGGGGGGTCAGAAATGGAAGCACTATCCAAGGGAAGCTCAAATGTGACATTGGAATTACCATATAGCCGGTGAAGCCCTTCCAAACGCCCAAGGGGCAGCCTGGAAGCCGGCACCCAGTCAAGCAGCTGGGCCATCCCTCTGAGAGCAGCCCCTAAATCGCCGATATCCCAGTGACCAGAAAGATAATCCCCACATTTAGGGGAAGTATGGCACTTAGATCTGCATCGATGAATATCGGAGCACTACCAGCACCCGCCGCTGGCACAACAGGGACTGACTGTCTGTCTGGAGAGGGAAAGGAAGCCTGTTGCCACCCGAGAAAGAAGAAGTAGACAAATCCCTCAAGTTGGGACGTGGCATCCTATGGAAGCGATTGGAACTGCGAACGCCAAGTCGCATGCGGCGTGCCGGAGTGCTATCGGAAGTGTTCACCTTCTGAACATCAGGCGGAGGAGGAGTACCTTCAGCAGACATCTTCCGCTAGTCAAAGAACTCAAGAATTAGGGTTTGACGAAAAGGAGGACAAAGGAGATGGAGATTTTCAGAAATCGCAAAAATATCAGGAGAATGCAGTTAAATGAAATGCAAGGATATACGAGAAGGATACGAGGGATTTGAATTTTAAAAAACCAAAATAGAAACTGTCTGACAAGATAAAGGACGACACATATCATCATTGGAAATTATGGACCAAAAATGGCTAAGATCCAACGGCTGGGATGTAGAGGCTTTCCAGCTCCCATAGAGTATGGAGGATTCAGATTGATCCACGCAGCACCTGACCAAAGATGTGACAAACCACGACAGAAAAACAACAGTTATGTTCTAAATTAAAGTTAAATCACCAAAATACCCTTGCAAGATTCACTAACAGGGAAGACAAAGTACTTCATTTATGAATAGTGAATTACAACGGAAACAGAAATAACCTAGAACCCTATTAACTGATAAATAGAGAAAACATAAGGAAGGTACATGACGAACTCCTAATAAGGAAGATACATTCAGTTCCTAATAAGGAAGACACATTCAGATCGATACTAGGGGCTCGATAATACTTCATTGACCAGCTCGGAAGGTCTCGGAGTTAGCCACATTTGTGGATTGGGGCTCCCCGGCTCCCCACCCCTAGGCGGCGCAACTTCGGAGGTACCTAAAGAGGGCTCGGAAGTCACTAGCCTCAATGAAGTGTCAACTTCCCCAGTACTGCCCGAAGCAAGACCTATTTTTGGGATTGAGGGAATCAATGGATCCTTTGCAGCCTTGGAAGGTAGAGCTTCGGAAGCCTCGGCGTCAATAACTTGACTAGGAGTGCGTACATCTCCAGATTCGGGAAGTTCAACCTCAATGGGTGCCTCTCGGAGAGATACCCCTGCGGATTCGAGGCGAAAGGCGACAAGTGGATCCTCAGCCCTAGAATCCACCGCAGCAAGATCCAAAACACCATCAGCAAACTCCTCGTCAGATCCGTGCTCCTCGAAATCTTTGGAAGATTCTTTAGAAATATTATTGATAAAGTCAGAGTACTCGCCAAGCACCCCAAAATTAGTGTCGTCTTTTAAAGTCTCCCCCGGAGGCATCTTCTCCTCACTAATAGCTTGGTGGAGAATACTACACATGTCGTCGAGACAATCAGGATAGGGATTCTTGGAAGAGGCTTGGGCCAGAGCAGCAGCACAGGAGCAGAAACAGTGAATCCTGGTTTTTGGGAGGATAACTTCTCTATAGCAAATATTGTCAGCCTCTGATAAGAGGAACGCATCCTTCACGCGATCTACTTCGGCCAAGGCTACGTCGCGCTCCCTCAGAACCTCGACTAAAACATCCTCAGAGGCCCTAATCTTCTGAGCATACGAAGCCTCCGATGCTTCCTTTTCCTGCTGTACTTTTTCAAGCTCTTGTTCGGAATACGTCTGGAAGGCGTGAAGATTTTTCTGGACTCGAGACAACTTGGCTCGAAACTGGTTTTCCTTCGCCGCGATCTCCTTCTGATGTTTTGCCTCTAAAGCTGCAACCTTGTCTGAATGTACCTTATTTTGAAGCTCCAAACTACTCCTCTCTTTTTCAGATTTAGCTAACAGACTGTCATACCAAGCATGGAGAGTCTCGAAAGTTTCCTGAAGCTCAGTCTTCTTGTCTTGCTCGATCCTCAAATTACCTCTAATTAAAGTCTCAGTAGCCCTCGCTTTAGATGCTCGTTTCTCATGATCCTACACCCTGTAAACAAGCGAGGTAACCTCGTATTGCAAATGGGAGTCTCTATGTTCCAACTTAGAAATACGGTGCAAGGCATTAATGGTGTGAAGCGCCTGTCGACCTAGGTATCTGGAGATACTGTGGAGAGAATCCTTGGCAGACATATTCTCTATATGACCGAGGAGCTTTCGGGTACAACCTTTGATAGGAAAGGTGGTAGTACGAGCCAAACACGCCGGAGCGTCAAAATCAAATAGAAGCTCATGAGTTCGGAGGAAGGTTTTCCCAATCTCATCCATGTGGCCATACCTTTGTAGGAGCTCTTGGTCAGCTATCAGATCAATTGGAAGAAAGAGAGTAGCATCCTCAGACAAAGGCAGAGCAGAAGAGGCACCCTCAGTAGAACATCCACCATGTGACCAAAAACACAAAGGGGCCTTCCCCCGATAATATCGCCACATTTCAGAAGGGGAACAACGAGAGGCCGGAGCGCTGGAAGTACCACCAGGGGTCTTTTGAAGGTTGGACGGGGTAAGGCCATGGTTGACCGAAAGTAAAGAAAGTAGACCGGGCAAAAGCTTCAGGAGAGGGAGAAGAGCTGATGTCACAAACTTCGACAGTCTCCCGAGGGACAGTACTAGGCAAAATAGAGGAGCCACCAGCAGCAACGCTAACATCATCATCTCTGACCTTTTTCGAGGGACGTACGATGAGAGCGGTGCTATCATGAATATCTTCCTCATAACCCTCATATGTCAACTTATACTTCCGTTTCGAGAAAATAGACTTGGAAACAACAACTTCGGGCTTCCCTTTCTTAGACTTTGGGCTCTAGGGGCTTTCTTAGAAACTTTCTCTCCAGAACCCATAGCCGACACCTGAACGAGGTCAACATCCAGCCTCAAAGAGACAGGATCAGAAGGCTCTTGAATCCTGACGGATGTTCTTAGTCGCATTTCTAGTGAAATGTGTAAGAGTAAGAGACTCTATCGTCGAGTAAACGCGTGACCAAGTACAAAATTTATAATAAAGTCGTCCCAAGGGAAAGCAAACATTGGCCAGTATCCGAATTATTCATCGATTTATGCTTTGTAAAGATAATATGTTTAAGAGTTTGGTATTAAAACTAATGTTTAAGATTATACTCAAATAACTAGAATGTAAACTAGCTAAGTAAATGATCAAATAATGAGCAAATGACTGATGGAATAGATGTAGAATACACTTGAGAAGAGAACAAGGCTAATCATACTTATAGTTGAGACTTGAGCTAGATATGCAAAACCCTTCATAATAATTCTCACAAATTTACCCCTACTCCTTATGGCCAAGGCAACTACGTTCTTGACTCTTTTACAAGTCTAAGTCTTCTAAGATTGGTCTTAATCTCAATTCCCTTAAGGTACTATGATCATAAGTTGGTTCTTTTCACTCAATTACTTAAGTGTCCTTCTATGAATGTTCTAAGCCTAAGGAGGGTATGACTTACCTCCCCTTATACTAACATGCATGCACAACTCAATATATGATTCAATTAAAGCTTCACTCACAACATTGGAATGACTATCCTAATATAATGAATAGGGAATTTAATCACACATACATTGAAATGAAACATGATTGATATATCATAGAAGAAAATCCACAAATCAATTCAAATCACTACTCAAGTTTTACATATCTAACTCTTGCCCTCAACCACTCATATGACAAGCCCTACTATAAAACTAGCCACTAAACATGGTGATTAATTCATTACAAATCAAGCTTTGCTCCATTTGAGCCAAAATAAGAAGAAAATCAACAAATGAAAAGTAGATTGACTTCCCTTTCATGGAGAAACCTTCCTTCTCTTCAATATGCTAACTCCTTCAATCCTTGAAGCTTTCCTCTTCTTAAATGGTGGATGGATGGATTGATGAAGATCAAGTTGAGTGGATGGATGAATTGAAGGGTGGAAGAGATGGATCGGATGGAGTGTGTGAAATGGTGGTGAGAGAGTGTGTGTTGATCTCCAAAATAACTGTCAAATGAGGCTCCCTCTGTAATTTTCTCACCAATTGTGCATTTATACCCCTTGGGGACCTTCTAGAAGTTTCCAAAATTTTCCTAATTTTTCCTGTCTTTTGACCCAACTCGACTCGAGTAGCTAACTCGATCTACTACCTGTCAAGTCGAGCTGCATGGCTCTGCATTCTGGACGGTTTTTCAGAGGCAGCTCGTCTCGAGTTGCAAGTCGAGTTGGACCTTACAACTTGAGTTGGCTCTCTGAACACTTTCTCTGCTCCGCACGACTTATGGGCTCGACTTGTACTGACCCAGCTTGACTCGAGTAAGGTAACTCGAGCTCTCGCCTGTCTACTCGTGTCAGAAACTAAAATTTCATCGGCATCTAACTCGACTCGAGTTGCAAGTCGAGTTGGACATTGCGACTCGAGTTGAGCTACTGGACACATTCTGACCCTAATCATGCTTTAACTCGACTTGAGTTGCAAGTCGAGTAAGACCATGCAACTCGAGTTGGGTGTTTTTCAGCCCGTTTCAGCTCCCGACTTCGTTTTGCTCCGTTTTTGATCTGTTTCACATAATTTAAGCTTATTTCCACACATTTATCAGCCTGTACACATCTCTCCTAATTAACACAAAACTCCACTAAAAGTTACACAAATACGGATAAAAACATATGAAAATCACAAATAAAGACACTAAAATTTAGGTGAACATAACGACGATCAATGGACGTAAGGGGCTGCACGACAAGAGGGGTCTCAGAGACCTTCTGGGGAAGAAACCTTAGAAACCTTCCCTTTCCCCTTAGTGAGCGCGGCCCGCTGACGAGCAAAGGGAAGAGTAGCCATACGGGAGATATTGGGCAAAAGACGTTTCTCGTCTCCTAAGCATAACAAAAAGAAGGAAGGGTCAATACGATAGGGGGGATTACACAACGAATGCCGCAGAAGAGAAAGCAATGACAATAAATCACCTGACATGGCTATAGACGAAGTAGTAAAGCCGGCTCGGAAAAGGTTCTTCCCTCTGAGAACATGCTTGTAATGGCGCTTTTTGTTGAAAAGTTTGCGAATACGACAGAAGGCATCCTGGAACTCTGCCGACAATGTCTCAAGAGCACACGATTTGCCTACTGCACAAAGTAAAGGAAAGAAATATTAGAATACCCCAAATAATATAGAAGGGAGCCGAGAGAAACATACACGCACTGAGAACAGACTTGAAGAAGGAACTTCTAGGGAGAACTGTAGGATTTCGAGGATCCCCGAGGTCATAGACAGAATCTCCCCTCCAGGGACCGCGAACCCAGAACCATGGATTTTTTCACCCTTTAACCGAACTGGGCAGAGAGGCAACAAGGTTGGTATGACGAGGTACTAAATAATAATATCCCTTCATCCTATTATTTGAAGTAAGCCGGTACAAGAAGTTGATCTCAGCAGTAGTCAAGATGGAGTACTTTTTCTTGCGGAAAAGAACCAGAATCCCCATCAATGCCGCCCAACCGTTGGGAGCCAATTGAGCAGAGGCTATACCCCAAAACTCAAAAATATCTTGAATGCAAGGATGGAGAGGAAACCTAAGGCCGAGCTCAAGTTGCAATTCGTAGGTTGCAACAGCATTCGGCGAAGCATAACACATGCGACCGTTGGGAGAAGGAAGGAAGAAATTGATACCTTCCCCACAATGAAATTTATTGAGAGCAACGACGGCGCCCTTTCTCAACCAAGAATCATCAAGGGTCGAGGAGACCTCAGCAGCGAAAAAGGGGGTGTCCTTGTCCCACCGCGGAAGTTCTCTGAGATGGACCAATAACCTGGAACCGGCGTCGGGAATTTGAGAATTATGCTCTAACGTAAAAGTATTAACGAAATCAGCAACCCTCTGATCAAAAGCGACCCTGGAAGGAGACGGGGGACCCAAACACTCCTCTGAAGATGAAGAGGGAGACCCCGAACTACCGGGTGAAGAATCGGTCGAACGAGAAAGGGATCTAAGAGGAGAAGAAGAACCCTCGCAAGCCATATCATGCAAATTGTAATGGGAAATAAAATGCGGAGAGATATGGAGAAGGAAACCCTAAGCAACGGCGGTGAAAACCTCAAAGACGCAAAATGAGAGAGTCAATGAAGGAAAGGAAAAGAGAGGAGGATAATAATACCTGGAGGAAGAAGATGAACACACTAAATAAAAGGAACGCCAACCGCCTACAAGATCAAAAGGAGAAAAAAGAGGGGAAGAGAAAGGAAAACTAACAAAAAAGTTCAAATTTCAACTTTGAAATCGACAGTTACACCCAAATACCAGAAATACCCCTCACCTGAACGAAATATCTCAGAGACCCCGCAAAGAACCCGATAATACAGGGACTTATCAAGACAAAGATAGCGAGTGGAAACAACAAAGAGCCGAGATGGGAAGACTCCTAGTATTGCAGGTACCAAAGCATAAGGGATATAACCCGTGAAATACGATTTGACCCTGAACAATCTAAAGTCATGAAATTATTCAAGCTCGAGGGGCTAATGTTATGAGTATTATATCCCCCATACTTTGTAGGCCCCAAAGCCCAAAAACCTCTATAGTACCTGAAGAAAGAGGCCCAATCCTCTAGTGATCCAAATCGAGGATAGAATAATCAAGGCACCCCAAGGAGGTCACTGCAGCCCAAAGGCCCGGTCGAGGAAAGGACAAAGAAAGAAACCATTAAAGGCCGAAGCTAGAAAGTACCCTCGGCAGGGAATCTCGGCGACATCCTCCCCCTGCCCGAGGGTTCAGACGAGCGTCACAGCACTGGAAGTCAACCTGTCCGAGGACCAAATGGACAACAGAAGTAGGGCAGTAAAGAACAAACACCATCATGAAGACTGACAGGTGCAGCAGGCTAGAAGACAAGGCTAACGGGAAGAAGAGATGTCTTGGACAGCAATCCTAACTAGAAGACAGTAACTGACTGGCACATCTTACTATAACTACCAATGGGAAGCCAGCAAAGGACGGAGGCGCTATGTGAAACCCTGCAAAAAGCAACCAGTGGTATCCAGACTTCTTCTCAGGTTAGTCGGCGTGCCAGACAGCTCCATTAAAGACGGCTTGTCTCCATCTAAGTGGCGCAAGGCGATTGGCTACGGATTAGGGCTTTTAGATGATATAAATAGCCTCTCTCATGTGAGAGAGAGGCAGGTTACTGAGGCTCACTTTAGACATTACGCTTGTAAGAAAGGGGAGTTTTATGAGTGTTGTTCTAAGGGAGAGTAATAAAATAGGTTGAGTTAATAAAATTGGGTCTTTTATTGGTTTTAATCCCTCTTTTTGTAGTTCCATTATGTTTGATTGTGTTCGTTTTTGGCTCAATTATTAAGTGTCCTTATCTCCTAAACACAAATTAACGAGCCAAGAACAGCCATCAACAACCTAATTAATTTATTTATATCAAATGATTCATTTATTAATTCCAATTAATTATACTAAAGTAAATAAGTTATATATATATAATATTCTTTTAAATATTCATAAATTTATAATGAATTTATTAATATAATTTTTTATTTAATTTTATTAATTTCAAATTATATAAACAACTAAAGAAAATAAATTTTATAATTCGTATGTCATAATTGAATAATTTTATGTAAGTAAATAAATAAATATTAATATACTAAATTTAAAAAAATTAACAAATATTTACCAACTCAATTTTAATGTTATTTGATATGAAATAATGATTAAACTTAAAGAACTTAAGCTTTCGATTCTATACTTGAATTATTTTTCAACCTCTTATTCTTTAGAGGTAAATCGATTCAAGAGTACTTGAATCGTCGATCCTCTTTCACTTGAAGGATTTTTGAATCAATACTTTAGAGGTAGATCTTAAAGAATATATGAATCGATTATTAAGAGGTATTACTTGAACAGATTTTTTTCTTCTTGAAGAATTAATTCTTAAGATGTAAATCAATTAAAGAATACTTGAATCGATCCTCTTACTCTTGAAAAATCAATTTTTAAGATGTAAAATATATTCAAGAATACTTGAATCAATTCTCTTCCTCTTGAAGAATCGATTCTTAAGAGGTAAATCGATTCATGAATACTCGAATTAGTTATCTTTCTCTTGAAGAATACATGAATCGATTTTTTAGAGGTAGATCGAACATCTACTTGATTCGCTCTATCGAAATAAATTTTTATATTTTCATAGAACAATTCTCTAAAGGAACTTGAAGAAAGCTCCTATTCCTCTTGGAAACTCGAATGTGTATTTAGAATGAAAAACCAAAAAATTTTATTTATAGGTGGAGTGAGAGAGAATATTATATGAAATATTATTTTTTCCCTTTATATGTGATTTAATTTGATATTAATTAATTTATTGCATTAAAAGATTTAATAATAATTAATACCCAAATAAATAAATAAAATATTGAAAATTTAATCATTATCATTAATACTATTAATTTACAAGTGATTGCCAAAAATATATTTTTTTTAAATTGTAAGGTGGCGGCGACACGTTGCTCCTTGAAAAATTTTGTGTATGTGGCGTCGACACGTTCGTTCTTGAAAAATTGTGTATGTGGCGCTCCCACGGTGATCCCGCAATTAATGTTTATTAAGTTTAAAATAATTAATATTTTGTAATTCTACCATTATAACATCTTAATTTAAATATTTAGTAATCCTACCATTAGTACATAATAATATTATTTTAAGTTTATATAAGTAATTTAATTTAATATTTTAAATAATTTTGATTTAATCCGTAAATTTGGTGTGAATTTTAAATTATTTATTTTCATTGGATTTTAAATTATTTTTTTCCTTTAATATGTAAATTTGGTGTGGATTTTAAATTATTTATTTCCATATTTAGCATATAAATTTTAATTAAGGCATAATACAATCGATTAGGTATAATGTTTTGATAAATTTATAGTATTATGTAATAATATTATTTTAAGTAATTTTATTATAAAAGTTTATGTAAGTAATTTAATTTAATATTTTAAATATTTTTTATTTAATCTATAAATTTGGTGTGAATTTTAAATTATTTATTTCCTTGGATTTTAAATTATTTATTTCCATATTTAGCATATAAATTTAATTAAAGCATAGTACAATCGATTAGTTATAAAGTTTTGGTAAATTTATGAAGAAACAAAAAACTTTTGTTGTTGTTTGATTATTTTAATTAAGTTTTAATAATTTTAGGAAAGATGGAGTATATTTTTAAAATTTAATATTTTTAAAGTAATTTTGATGTTAATTTTAAATTATGTATTACCATATTTATCATATAAATTCATTGTATATAAGTATATGACATAATACAATCAATCAATATTCATCTATAGTTAATCTCCATTGCGATCTTTATACCGTTTCTTTTTTCTTTTATTAAATCATGTCATCAATTTATGATCCTGTGTCTGAAATTACTATGCAAAAGGAGACTTGGCGAATTAAAGTTAAATGCTTGAGGCTTTGGATTTTATACCTTGATAATATAGATAAAAAAATATACCTGATATGATTATGATGGATGAAAAGGTAAATTTTAGTTGGTTTTAATAATTAAATATTTTTTATGTATACGGCATATTTTATATTTCTACAACTTTTACATTATTAACATGATAAGATTTTCTATTTAACTATTGTTATATTATATGTGTAGGGTTCGAAGATTCAAGCAACAATCCGCCATAATCACATCTCAAAATTAGAGAAATTGTTAAGTGAGGGGGCAACATATATTATATCAAATTTCGATGTTGCTAAAAATATTGAGTTGGTCCTTATTACAAATCATGAATTCAAGTTGAACATCCACAATTACACGTTGGTGCGATTGACTTCGCCATTGGAAACCAACAAAACTGGCTTGAATTTTATTGATTTTGATACAATCAATTCTCAAGACAACACTAAAGATATAGTACTTATAGGTATGTTTTAAAAGCTTATTATTATGTTTTAATAGAAACTAATTATACTTTAAAAAAATGGTTCTATTTCTTCTTACAATGACAATATCCACAGACATAATTGCTTTGGTGGTAAAAATATGAGATATATCTTGTGTTAGTGCAAGGGACAAGGCTACAAATAAAATTGATATTGAGCTTGAAGATGAACGGTAACTTTCTTTTAAAATATTTATCCATATTTTTATTTTGTAACTCAATTTTTATGTTTAATGTTTTTTTTTTTTTTGGATTAAAATTTTAACATCAATTTAAGACAAAAGATCATGAATTATACATTATGGGGAGAATCTGCAAGACAATTGATGCAGTACAAGAGGAACAATCCAAACCAAACACTTATTATTGTTTTTGAGTATGCCAAAAACAACAATAAATATAGAGGTATATTTTTTTAAACTTATTTTATTTATGTATAATTCTGTATGTATTTAGATGTCATTAGATGTTTATTCTAATATATTTATCCATGAATAATATATTATTTGTCCTCTAATTTCTTAGATATGTTTTAACAATAAAAATAATAATAATAATTATTATTATTATATAAAAATTTAAATCAAACTTTCTTTGAAATATACTATAGAAAAAAACATATCAAATTCCTGGAATGCAACAAGGATAACAATTAATGAAGATATAAAAGAAGTTCATGATTCCGAAAGAGGTACACACTCAATCTATACATTACATTTAGTGATTTTTCTTTTAAAATATATATATATATATATATATATATATATATATATATATATAAATTTTAATATTTATGCTTTTGGAAATGTAGCATGGGTTTAATAGGCCATGATAGATTGCCTGGACAATCTCATATAAATCATATTGGTAGAATCTTCGTCTTTGAAGAATTTACACCAGATGTATAAGTGATCTATCTTGCAGAAATTCAAGACATCAATGATGTAAATAGCAGTGCTTCTTCTTTCAGGAGGACGAACCACCACTCCAGGTTTGCAATACCTTTGAAGGTGAATGAAAACTCCACGTGAAATATTAAGCCCGGAACTGAATTATGCACATTGCCTCAAAAAAGTAGTCTCATTATATGAGATGAAGCGCCAATGGTAAAGAGGTATTGTTTTGATGCTCTTGATAGGAGTTTGAGAGACATTATGAGGTTGATTAACCCTATTCTAGAAGAAAAACCATTTGGAGGAAAAATGGTAGTTTTTGGTGGAGATTTTAGACAAATTTTGCCTGTGGTTACAAAAGGCACCCGCGAGGATATAATATCAGAAACAATCAACTCTTCGAGCGTATGGGATGACTGTACAGTGCTAACATTCACAAAAATATGAGGCTATGTTCTAAAAAAGATGATCTTGAAAATAATGAACATGATATTGCTGAGTTCTCTGATTGGATATTGAAAGTTGGTAATGGTGATGTTGGGGAAGGTAATGATGGAGGTACACAATTGAGATCCCTTCGGACCTACTAATATTGAACGACGACAACCTAGTGGATGCTATTGTGAATAATATATATCCATCATTGTTGAAAAATTACAATACACCAGGATATTTTGAAGATAGGGCAATTCTAGCTCCTACACATAGAGTGGTAGAGACTGTCAATGACCACATGCTAAATATGTTTCCTGGGGAAGTAAGAGAATATTTTAGTTCAAATAAAATCTGTCCAAATGATAGATCACCCAACACTAATAGTCTATATTCTGAAATTTTTTTGAATTCTTTTAAGTATTCTAAACTCCCTAATCATGTTTTTGTACTTAAGGTAGGAGTACCAATAATGCTCCTCAGAAACATTGATCCAACTTCAGGATTATGCAATAGAACTAGATTGATAGTAACTAAATTGGGGATTCATGTTATTGAAGCGAAGATACTAGGTGGTAAAAATAAAGAGAGCTTGTGTTAATTCCTAGAATGATTTTGAGTCCAACGGACAACACACTACCAGTTATGTTTTAAAGGAGACAGTTTCCAGTGTTGGTGTGTTTTGTGATGACTATAAACAAGAGTCAGGGACAATCATTATCGAGTGTTGGGGTTTTCCTAACGAAATATGTTTTTATACATGGTCAGTTATATGTTGTACTTTCCAGGGTTAAAAGTAGGGCATGTCTAAAAATACTTTGTCTAGATGAAAAAGGAAAAGCAAGCAACAACACAATTAATGTTGTGTTTGGTGAGGTTTTTAGAAATTTACAGTAATTAATGTTACAGATAATATAAATACGATTATATTTAACTTTTAATTTATTTCAATTCAGTTACATAAAATACAATTTAAAGGTAAACATCAAAATTACACTAAGTAAAGATAAATATATACAAATATAAATAACAAAAGAAAATAACATTACATCAAAACACATCGAAATTAACATAACAAAGTAAAGATCATTTAAAAAAAATCATATTATAAAAAATATAACCCGTATAATACACGGGGAAACATACTAGTTAAAAATAAGTAACACATTATTTAAAAAAATTAAAAATAATTAAGGAAAATATTTAAAAAACAAAAAAAAACTTTTATAATATATTTAATACTTAATTTAATTTTATAAATACAAAAGAAAATACATTATTTATTTTAAAAAATAAATAAAAAATAAGGAAACTAAATAAAAATCAAATAAATATATTTTTAAAATATATTTTCTTTTATAATATATTTATTACTTAATTTAGATTTATAAATTGAAAAGGGAATACATTATTTATTTAAAAAAATAATATAAAATAGGAAATTAATTATAAGTAAATAAGGAAATATAAAAAAATATTTAAAAATTCAAAAAAACAAGAAAATTACACGTCATAACAGAGCGCTTTGGAGACGACAAGTAGGCAGAAAAGTTTCTGCTATAATATACTTAAGATATATATATATATATATATATATATATATATATATATATATATATATATATATATATATATATATATATATATATATATATATATTAATTATGAAAAATAAGGTCAAGTATTTTATAATTAATTAAAACAAAATTATTAAAATGTTTTAAATAGTTTATATATATATATACACGTAATATTATAAATAATATTTAAATGGAGTATTACTCTTTAATCATGATTATGCTTTAGTATTTTTTAATTAACTATATAACAATAATAATTCTATTTACATTAATTATTATTTTTAGAAACTAATATAAAGTATATATATATATATAATTTATATATAGTATTCTTTTAAATATTAATAAATTTGTAATCAATTTATTAATTTAATATTTTTATTAAATTTTATTAGTTTCAAATTATATAAACAACTAAAGAAAATAAATTTTTTAATTCATATGTCATAATTGAATAATTAAGATATACGTAAATAAATTTAATATACTAAATTTAAAAAAATAACAAATATCTACAAACTAAATTTTAATGTTATTTGATATGAAATAATGATTTAACATAAAGAACTTAAACTTTCGATTTTATAATTGAATTAGTTTTTCAACCTCTTATTCTCTAGAGGTAAATCGATTTAAGAGTACTTGAATCGTCGATCCTCTTTTACTTGAAGAAGTTTTGAATCAATACTTTAGAGGTAGATCTTAAAGAATACATGAATCGATTCTTAAGAGGTATTTTACTTTAATCGATTTATTTCCTCTTGAAGAATCGATTCTTAAGATGTAAATCGATTCTATAATACCTGAATCGTTCCTCTTACTCTTGAAAAGTCAATTTTAAAGATGTAAATCTTTCAAAAATACTTGAATCAATTCTCTTCCTCTTGAAGAATCGATTCTTAAGAGAAAATCGATTCATGAATACTTGAATCAGTTATCTTCCTCTTGAAGAATACTTGAATAGATTTTTTAGAGATTTTTTAGAGTTAGATCAAATCTCTACTTGATTCGCACTATCGAAATAAAATTTTATACTTTCATAAATCAATTCTCTAAAGGAACTTGAAGAAAGCTTATATTTCTCTTGGAGAATCGAATGTATGTATTTAGAATGAATAACTAAAAAGTCTTATTTATAGGTGGAGTGAGAGAGAATATTATATGGAATATATTTTATCCCTTTATATATGATTTAATTTTATGTTAATTAATTTATTGCATTAAAAGATTTAGTAATTAATCAATGATACCCAAATAAATAAATAAAATATTGAAAATTTAATCATTATTAAAAATAAGAAACACATTATTTAAAAAGAATTAAAAGAAAATAAGAAAAATATTTAAAAAGTATTTAAAAAACAATTTTTTTATAATATATTTATTACTTAATTTAGATTTATAAATAGAAAAGGAAATACATTATTTTTTTAAAAAAATAAATACAGAATAAGGAAATTAATATAAAAATCAAATAAATATATTTTTAAAATATATTTCCTTTTATAATATATTTATTATTTAATTTAGATTTATAAATAGAAAAGGGAATACATTATTTATTTTAAAAATTAAATACAAAATAAGGAAATTAATTACAAGTAATAAGGAAAATATAAAAAAAATATTTAAAAATTCAAAAAAATAAGAAAATTACACGTTATAACGGAGCGCTCTAGAGACGACACGTAGGAATAAAAGTTTCTGTTATAGTATATATATATATATATATATATATATATGTATATATATATATAAATTTATGAATATTCAATACTAGTATAATGCCTCGTTGCACGGGAAAAATATTAAATGAAATGAAATTATTTTTTTTAGAAATTGCATAAACATATACATATTGTTTAATAAAATATAAATATCAATTAATGAGAATGTGAAAAAGGTATTATATAGTATCTATTGGATAAAATTATTTATATACATTTATAAAGAGAGGATTTAAAGTGAAGGGACAAGATTAATTTATGATTGACTTTTAAAAAATTACATTTAAATATGAATAAATACAAAGTCTCTTGTGAGACGCTACTTATGTGAGACCGTTGGTGAGACGTGTTAAAGTATGCCTATTATATAGACGAAATATATTTAATAGTTGTTAAAGTATGTTTTGTAAAGTATGTTGGATGATGAATTAAAATATGATTTTAGGATATTATAAAATGATTCATTATTGACATACTTTAACTACAAATAAGTATAGTTTACCTATATGATAAACATACTTTAATAATGGGTCAACCCGTCTCACAAAAGAGTCTCTCATGAATAAATATATGTAAACGGTATTTATGATAATTAAAGTTAAAATCTTCCTAATATATACTAATATTTAAAGAGACTTGGGAGTGAATTTTGGCTCATGTGTAATTTTATCATGTTTTTTTACATTTTATTAGTTTTTATGAATTTTAATTATAAATGATTGACTTTTAAAAAAATTGCATTTAAATACAAATAAATATATGTAAACGGTATTTATAATAATTAAAGATAAAATCTTCCTAATATATAAATATATAAATCGAATTCTTTTAAAATTAAAATTCATAAAAAAATATAAAATATAAAAAATATGATAAAATTACATATTTACCACAATTTACTCCCCTCGGTCTTTCTCTGTGAAATATGTGGGAGAAGAGCGCATTTGCGCTGCCAGAGAGCACATACGACGCATAAAGCATAATCCATCGTCTCATGGTCTAATTCCTGCTTACTTGGCTCTCCGAATGTAGCTAAGGGTGCCGCGAGAAAGGCACGGGTTATCAATTTGGATTAAAGTATTCCAGCCTCAATGAATCTGTTGATTCGGAATCACTTTTCTATTTCTATTTTAGTTGGGAAAGAACGGTCAGCACCGGCAAAGATCTCTTGATTCCTCGCGGCCCCGGCTAACTCCGTGCCAGCAGCCTCGGTAAGATAGAATCCCATCCCGTTTCCAGGCGGAATACAGCAACTGGAAGCGAACCTCTCAGTAAGCCTTGAAGAGCTAATTGTCGGAGCAGATTACCCAAAAAACCCTGGGAACAATGAAAAAAAAGATAACCGAATTAAAGATTCGATACAAAAGAATGATTCATTTGGATAGCCGAGCTTTTTCAGCCACAGAATGTCTGATTGAGTTCGCCAGGGACATCCTCTCTTACTAACTGGAATCAAAGAATTAGTAGATCTGTTCCGACCAAAAAGGCGAAGGACCGTCGGTGGGAATTTGGGAAAGTCGGGGCACTTTTCAAGCGTATGAATCTATGCATCGAGCTTGTCCTGCCTCTTCTCTCACTTCGGAAAGATTTTGCAGTTTCATAAATCACGTCTTCTAGTACGCTAGTTGGAAGTCGGGTTCCGCATATCTTGCTCATCCGACATGGCATGAATCACCGAACCTTGGATTCGAGAAGAAGGAAATAAAGAACGGGAACGAGATGTTTAGCTTCAGCAGCGCTGATGATAGTCCGACAACAAGCTTTTCAAGTGAAATCTTGCCGGTATTGAGTATATTTAGCCGGCGCGTAGGCCCCACCGTCGGGGCATAAGCGCCCTCTTGCTACCCATATGCGAGGCTCTCTCCCGGCAGCCTTAGTGCTAGGAAGAGTTGGGGACTTCTAGTCCCAGACATATGGCATACTATTAATATATTTAAGATATAAATACCTTTTATATTAATATTTTATATTTTCTTTGACTTATGCAAATTTAAAAAAAATTGAATTAATTTAATTTAAATGAATATTTTTCCCGTGCAATGCACGAGGCATAAAACTAGTAGTTTTATATAAGTAAAATATGAATTAGCATACTTTAATAAGACATATCTTAACTATGAACTAATATATTTTTATTTTAATCATATAAAAATTATATTTTAATAATGAATTGACTCGTCGCACATAATTAATTATAATGATAAGTTGAAATATTCAATTGAAAAAAATTCTATTAATTTCATTTTACAAACACAATCCTTACAACTTCATTTTTAATATCTCGCACATTTTTTATTCATCGATTCATTTTCAATCTTATAATTAAATTTACATTGACTTAATATCAATTTTTGTCCAACATATTGACTTTTTTTCATTTTAATTTATTTTCTTTTATTTTATTTATCTATTTTCTTTATTTCAAATTCTTTTTCCTTTTTTTTTCACATTTTCCATGTATCCTATTTTCTTTCTCCAATTTTTGCACACAAACTAAATCTCACAACTTGGGAAAATAATGAGAATTGAAAAATAGGATATTAAAGTAGAAAAAATTTGCATTATTCTTTCAATTATTTTTTATTTTTATTTTTGTAATTTTTCAATTATCATTATATAAATATTGAAGTGAGACGTTCAAATTAAAAATGGACGAAGTAATTATAATTTTATAAAGGAATATGTATTTTGTTAAATATATTTTACTGCTTTATATATGTATGAGCAATATATTATGCAATCATTTATATATGTTCTTAATTAACTATCATTTTTTTATTAAAAATATTATTATTTTTATTAAAAATTATATTACATTTTATTTATATTATAAATTTTTCATAAAATAATTTATTGAATCATTATTATTCTTTATTAAAATATTTTATTCATGTCATGAAAGTCTCTCTATAAAAATTTACACTCTCGGTCCGCTAATAAAATATCTATTTTGCCATTTGATTGTCCATTTTAAAGGTATCCATATTCGTTTTTTAGCAAAATGACACCCACACATGGCTCACCGCTCACCACTAATACAATTACTTACTTTATATAGAATAATAATACTCTTATAAAATAATAATACTCCTTAATTTACGTATAAAAATCAAATGATTACCTTATCGATGTACGGATGTAGCATTACACAAATATTTGCAATTTTGTATTAAACAAATTCAAATGGAGTTAATCAAATACTTTCCTCCATGATTGTTTATGATAATTGAATTAAATTCATCTTAGAGGTTAGTGGAATCGGGTGTTTGTTGCATCCTTTAAAAAAAGATTATTCTTTAAATTATTGAGTATTACTCTTTTTAACATATGAGATAATTCTATTCGAAAGAATTTTTTGATAAAAATAATACTTTCCCCATCTCATACTTATGTTTACACTTTCCATTTTCGTCCATCTCATAGTTATTTTCACCACCCAAAAATTGAAGCTTCACATTAATCAACAACCTCAAAAGTTATCTTAATTTAAAAAAAAAATACAACTCCCATCTAGCACACATAATTTACACTATAATTTATCTATTACCTAAAAATACCACATTACCCCTAAAAAGCCAATAAAGTTGATCAAAAAGCATTTTTTCTTAAACTCCAAATCTACAGTTTCGGCGAACATAAGTTCGAGATGGAGGGAATATTATTTGTTGTACATAAGAGAAATTAATCTTTCTTAGAATATATATTAATCTTACATTATACTCCCTCCGTCCGGTGATAGGGTATCCATTTTGCCATTTTTATCGTCTATTTTAAAGGTATTCATTTTCCCTTTTTAGTAAAATGACCTCACAAATACCAATCGCTCACCACTAATACAACTACTCTTTTTATATAAATAATAATACTTCTTAATCCATGTGCAAAATGCCAATTGAAACGTTATTTATGGACGGAAGGAATGAGTACTAAAATTAATCATATTAATCCACCCTATAGGATAATTCAGGTTGCAACATTAATTCGAGTAGATATAAAACGGCATGTGATGGGCGTTTTCTCAAACAATTAATCCCCAAGTATGAAGGATATTATGGTGTACCCCACCATTAGGGGCCCCCACCGCCCCTGCCCTGGGGATTGGTGGAGGAGGTAAATCGCAGGATGTGCCTCAAGTGGCTTATAGGGAGGGCTCACTGTTAAACTTGTGCTTGCAAGGGGCCAAATCCATGCCAAAGGCAGGATTTGAATCCCCACCCTGCAGCAACCAAGTTCAGCTGGAAGACCTTTCCACCCTCCCCTTTACCACTTGAGCTATGCCCTGGGGGCAAGTATGAAGGATATTATTGTAGCTTAAGTAAGTGACCTAGTTATCAATATTGAACCCAAAGGACGATTGCTATCAATTTATTATTAACTAGATTAACGAAACTAATATTATGTAATCTATCAAATAGAATTGTCACTAAACTAATTGACAGAATAAGTAAATAACAAGTTAAAGTAAGACAGTAGAAAGTAAACGAGAGTTGCTCAAGTGAGAAGATAGGCAGCTCTTCAGGCCATTCAGTTTTACTAGTTAATTTTTCTTCCGTATGTCAATGTCCGACTCTACCTTGTGGAATATGGACGCATCATTAAGCTATGCAAATTTACTCTATAGACACAAGTAAATATGCGTGTAACACGTGTGAATAACCTCACTTAGAATCATAATATTGAATCCTGCTAGCAATGAACACACTCAATCAATAATCAAGATATGTTAGGGGTGTCAATTTTGATCCGGCCCGCCCCGCACGTTTTGGGGCGGCTGATAAGTCATATTTTAGCACGATTATTTGGTTGAAATTCATGTTTATTTGATAGACTTATGTGCTAATTGGGTGCTGAATTGACTTATCTTGTCTTTTGAAAATTAGAGCTTTAATTATATAAATTGGTGTGGAAACAGGCTGTTTTGTGGAAGAAATTCATTGTTGCCAGATGAGTTAACACTAAACCCTTCAGTGTCAGTGGAAACGAACGAAAATTCAGAATAAATAAGGAAAGTAGCAGCTGAAAATCATCTCACACGTTTTCTCATGTTCCAGCGATTAAATCAACCCAAATCAGGCCCATATCTGGTGGAAGACACGATAAAAAAAGAAGAGATCCTGGAGATATTTTTGGAAGAAAGAAATAAGGAAAGAGATCGAGCAGTAAAATGAGGAGATATTATTTATTCTTGGAGGCTGCTACACACGGTAACACACGATATTCTTCAGCAGAATTGGCGTAAAGAAGCAGCGGTCTTCTCCCTCTCCCAGACAGATTAGGCGTGAAGATTGAAGGACAATCGGACATCATCGGTTATTTAATTTTAATTCTGTTTTTGTTATGAACATGCGGGGCTAATCCCCTTTTCTAGTTTAGGATTTCGTGAACCTCTCGTTGAACCTTAAATTAATTATTAAGGGTTTTTCATTGAATTTTTTGTGCAAGTTTATTCTATTACATGCTTTGATTTTCTTTATAGCACTTTGATAATTAATTTACCCTGATCAACTAGTTTAATTATTTAATTGCTTAATGCTATTTCGTGATCCACAATCCGTAATTGTTGTGAGGAGTGAATTTAGTAGCAAATAGAGATAATCCCCTCTAGGTGTAATAGGATTTAGGTTGTATAATTCCTAGCCGGATTTCGTAGCCTAATAATTCTATGTTTAGAGTTTTAATGCGTTAACGAGTTCGAATCTATGGGGTAACTCATAAATAGTTGAATTTAGTGGTCATACCCAAATTGATAAACTTAAGAACATTCGGGTTGATTGGTCGTACTGTCAATCTAGGGATTTGAGTTTGCACACTAGGCTAGATGTTTTATTCCTGTAATTAATTAATTTAGTAAACGGGAGGTGATCGTCATCCTAAACTAGGTTTGTCTCACTTGGTAAATTTTCTAATTAAAATTCGTCTACATACTTTGTTGTCGGAATTGAGTTAATTTATTCTCATCATTGTTATTTTCAGTTTGTCATCAAAACAAAACCCGCTAATTTATTTTATTTGTTTTCAACACTTTAATTTTATTAATTAAAATTTAATTATACTCTCTTGGGTTCGACCCGTACTCATTACTATACTAAGTATTAGATGCAACATTTTAAGCTAAGCAGCATTAGATGTCACTTTATGTGTGTTGATTATGGGATCACTTTATGTGTGTTGATTATGGGAAGACTTATAGGATGTTATCGGTATAGTCACCTAGAAACAAATTTCATTTAAAGATGACAATGTAATTTTCCTTCCTTTCCTGTTTCTTTTCCCATAAATTACTTGTAAGTTCCTCATTTTATTTGGCTACATTAATTTGGAATATGTCTTAGATCCTATGATAATCCAATAATGCAAAATTTTTATTTGGCTACATTAATTTGAAATATGTCTTAGATCCTATGATAATCCAATAATGCAAAATGAAAAGATAGGAAGATAACATCTCATTCACAAAGCAATGCAGATGAGTTTGAAGAGCTGAAGACAATGCAAGTTATTATCTCTTAAGGGATTTGCCCTCTCCCTTTCTGAATGCAACATTGAGAAGGCTCAACATCTCTGTCCAATTTGAATTTTTAAGATATTTTGATCGTAATGGGTAAGATTATAAGTCTGATTGTTGGTAATATTGAAGGCACGGGCGAAGCATGATACTACAAACACATGATATTACAAACACAGTAACCAATTTCAATTGAGCACTTTCTTAGGTCTTATACTTCTTGGATTCAATGTCTAAAAAGGAATTAAATTATGAGATAGAAATCTGTGGTTTAATATTGGGTCTAAAGTTCTAGATTTCTAACGATAAGGTCTTTGGAGAATTAGAAGGTTTATGGGATAACGTTTTAGTTAATGTATGCAAACACATAGTACGAGCCTTTCTTGGGAGGAAATTTTGTTAATAGAAGAATGTAAGATTAAGGTCTAGAGTTAACTTCAAATATTCACTTGCACTATTTTGTTCCTCAGTTCTAACTCCTTACACCTCAGGCTAAAATATTAACACTAACTAAGAATTAAATTGTGGATATGTGATCTGTCAATGCAATGTGACCAGCAGAAACTTTCAGAATGTTTAGTCATTCTTGACCTTCTAATTTTTTAATTTTTAATTTTTTTTTGTGCTGTGAAGTTAGTTTGTGTGCAGTGGGCTAAGCATATGTGCTTAAGTTTCAAACATTTTCTATCTAATTATATATGTTTGCAATTGAATTTTAAACTTTTTACCTGCTTGCTTACATGCATATGGATTTTGTGTTGTTGGTTTTAGAACTTCTGCATGTGTAGCTTTGGGGCTAGCATGACTTGTGAAACATAATGAGAGGATTTAAAGTAAAGGGAGAAAATTAATTAATGATTTACTTTTAAAATATTGCAGTTAAATATGAATAAATATATGTAAACGATATTTATGATAATTAAAGTTAAAACATTTCTAATATAGACTAATATATAAATTAAATTCTTTTATAATTAAAATTCATAAAAACTAATAAAATATAAAAAAGACTTGGGAGTGAATTGTGGTCATGTGTAATTTTATCATGATTTTTTTAGTTTTTATGAATTTTAATTATAAAGAACATAAATACTATTTACATACATTTATTCATCTATAAATAAATGCAATTTTTTAAAAGTCAATTATAAATTAATCTTCTCCCTTCACTTTGAATTCTCTCATTACGAATATATATATATATATAAATAACTTTATGAATATGTAATACTACTATTATGTCACGTTCATTGTATTAATTCAATAAAAAAATATAATATAAATATATAGTTCAATAAAATATAAATACTAATTTATGAGAATGTGAAAAAGGTATTTATATAGTATCTATAGGATAAAGTTAATTTTATATAAGTGAATTGTGGTCATTTGTAATTTAATCATGCTTTATGAATTTTATTAGTTTTTATGAATTTTAATTATAAAGAATTCAATTTATATGTAAGTAGATTTTAACTTTAAATATCATAAATACCATTTACATACATTTATTCATATAGGAGTGAATTGTGGCCATGTGTAATTTTATCATGGTTTTTATATATTTTTTTAGTTTTTATAAATTTTAATTATAAAGAACATATATATCATTTACATACATTTATTCATACATAAATGCCATTTTTATAAAAGTTAATCATAAATTAATCTTCTCCCTTCACTTTAAATCCTCTCATTATGAATATATATAACTTTATGAATATGTAATACTAATATTATGCCCCATTCATTGTATTAATTTAATAAAAAAATATAATATAATATAAATATAAACAAATTGTTTAATAAAATATAAATAATAATTTATGAGAATGTGAAATATGTATTTATATAGTATCTGTTGGATAAAGTTAATTATATATAACTGAATTGTGGCCCTTTGTAATTTTATCATGCTTTTTAAATTTTATTAGTTTTTAATAATTTTAATTATAAAGAGTTCAATTTATATATTAGAAAGTTTTGGCTTTAAATATCATAAATACCATTTACATACATTTATTCATAGATAAAAGCAAATTTTTAAAAGTCAATTATAAATTAATCTTCTCTTTTCACTTAAAATCTTATGATTATGAATATGTGACACTAGTATTATGCTCGTGCATTGAACAGGAAAAATATTAAATTAAATTAAATTAATTTATTATTTTTAAAAATTTTGCAAAAGTCAAAGAAAATATAAAATAAAATAAAATATAAATATATAAATGTTATTTGATAAAATATAAATACCAATTTATGAAAATGTAAAAAAGATGTTTAAGTAGTATCTATTAGATAAAGTTATTTATATATATTCATAATAAGAGGAGAAAATTAATTTATTATTGACTTTTAAAAAATTAAATTTAAATATAAATAAATATATGTAAACGGTATTTATGATAATTAAAGTTTAAATCAAATTTTTATGATTATGAATATGTAATACTAGTTTTATGCTCGTGCATTGAAAGGAAAAACATTAAATTAAATTAATTTAATATTTTAAAAATTTTGCATAAGTCATAAAAAAATATAAAATAAAATATAATATAATATAAATACATACATATTGTTTGACAAAATATAAATAGTAATTTATGAAATTGTAAAAAAAGATATTTAAGTAGTATCTATTAGATAAAGTTATTTATATATATTCATAATAAGAGAATTTAAAAAGAATGGAGAAAATTAATTTATTATTGACTTTTAAAAAATTACATTTAAATATGAATAAATATATATAAACAGTATTTATGATAATTAAAGTTAAAACTTTCATAATATAAAATATAAAAAAGGCAGGGCAGTGAATTGTGGTCACAATTTTTTAAAGTTAATGATAAATTAATCTTCTCCTTTCACTTTAAATCCCCGTTCATTGTATTAATTTAATAAAAAAATATAATATAAATATATACATATCTGTTGGATAAAGTTATTTATATATAATTGAATTGTGGCCTTTTTTAATTTTATCATGCTTTTTAAATTTTATTAGTTTATATTAATTTTAATTATAAAGAGTTCAATTTATATACTAGTAGGTTTTGACCTTAAATATCATAAATACCATTTACATACATTTATTCATATATAAAAGCAAATTTTTAAAAGTCAATCATAAATTATTCTTCTCTCTTCACTTTAAACTTTATGATTATGAATATGTAACACTAGTATTATGCTCAGGCATTGAACATGAAAAACATTAAATTAAATTAAATTAATTTAATATTTTTAAAAATTTTGGATAAGTCAAAAAAATATAAAATAAAATATAATATAAATATATACATATTGTTTGATAAAAATAAATACCAATTTATGAAAATGTAAAAAAATATGTTTAAGTAGTATCTATTAGATAAAGTTATTTATATATATTCATGATAAACGGATTTAAAGTGAAGGAGAAAATTAATTTATTATTAACATTTTAAATATGAATAAATATATGTAAACAATATTTATAATAATTAAAGTTAAAACTTTCCTAATATAAAATATAAAAAAGGCAGGGGAGTGAATTGTGGTCACAATTTTTTAAAGTCAATGATAAATTAATCTTTTTCCTTCACTTTAAATCCCCATTCATTTTATTAATGTAATAAAAAAATATAATATAATATAAAATATATACATATTATTTAATAAAATTATAATACTAATTTATGAGAATGTGAAATATGTATTTATATAGTATTTGTTGGATAAAGTTATTTATATATAATTGAATTGTGGCCCTTTGTTATTTTATCACACTTTTTAAATTTTATTAGTTTTTATTAATTTTAATTATAAAGAGTTCAATTTATATATTAGTAGGTTTTGACCTTAAATATCATACATATCATTTCCATACATTTGTTCATATATAAAATCAAAATTTTAAAAGTCAATCATAAATTATTCTTCTCTCTTCACTTTAAATCTTTATGATTATGAATATGTAACACTAGTATTATGCTCGTGCATTGAATAGGAAAAAGATTAAATTAAATTAATTTAATATTTTTAAAAATTTTGCATAAGTCAAAGAAAATATAAAATAAAATAAAATATAAATATATACATATTGTTTGATAAAATAAAAATACCAATTTATGATAATGTAAAAAAGATGTTTAAGTAGTATCTATTAGATGAAGTTATTTATATATATTCATAATAAGAGGATATAAAGTGAAGGGAGAAAATAATTTTTTGTTGACTTTTAAAAAATTACATACCTTCCTAATATAAAATATAAAAAAGGCAGGGGAGTGAATTGTTGTCACAATTTTTTAAAGTCAATTATAAATTAATCTTCTCCATTTACTTTAAATCCCATTTCATTGTATTAATTTAATAAAAAAACATAATATAGTATAAATATATACATATTGTTTAATAAAATATAAATACTTATTTATGAGAATTTGAAATATGTATTTATATAGTATCTGTTGGATAATATAAATTATATATAAATGAATTGACCCTTTGTAATTTTATCATGCTTTTTAAATTTTATTTGTTTTTATTAATTTTAATTATAAGTACCATTTACATACATTTATTTATATATAAAAACAAATTTTTAAAAGTCAATCATAAATTAATCTTCTCTCTTTACTTTAAATCTTTATGATTATGAATATATAATACTAGTATTATGCTAGTGCATTGAACATGAAAATCATTAAATTAAATTAATTTAATTTAATATTTTTAAAAATTTTGCATAAGTCAAAGAAAATATAAAATAAAATAAAATATAAATATATACATATTGTTTGATAAAATATAAATACCAATTTATGAAAATGTAAAAAAGATAGTTAAGTAGTATCTATTAGATAAAGTTATTTATATATATACATAATAAGAGGATTTAAAAAGAAGGGAGAAAATTAATTTATTATTGACTTTTAAAAAATTACATTTAAATATGAATAAATATATGTGAACAGTATTTATGATAATTAAAGTTAAAATTTTATTAATATAAAATATAAAAAGGCAGGGGAGTGAATTGTGGTCACAATTTTTTAAGGTCAATGATAAATTAATCTTCTCTCTTCACTTTAAATTCCCGTTCATTTTATTAATTTAATAAAAAAAATATAGAATAAATTACCTAAATCCCCTCGAGATTTGTACAAATTACCAAATAAACTCCGTGGTTTGTAAAATTATCAATTACCCCGTTTTAACTTGTTTTTTATTTGAATATTAATAAAAATAAACTTTTTCTTAAAATAAAGAATGATGGAAATGACATCAAGAACCATATATTTAACATAGTATTTTTTAATTTCACTATTTTTTTAAAAAAAGCTTTTTTAAAGGGGGTAATTGGTAATTTTTCAAATCACGGGATTTATTTGGTAATTTGGACAAATTTCGAGGGGAGTTTTTGGTAATTTACCCAAAAATATAATATAATATAAATATATAGATATTGTTTAATAAAATATAAATACTAATTTATGAGAATGTGAAATATGTATTTATATAGTATCTGTTGTATAAAGTTAATTATATATATATATATATATGTGAATTGTGGCCCTTTGTAATTTTATCATACTTTTTAAATTTTATTAGTTTTTATTTATTTTAATTATAAGTACCATTTACATACATTTATTCATATATAAAAGCAAAATTTTAAAATTCAATCATAAATTAATCTTCTCTCTTCACTTTAAATCTTTATGATTATGAATATGTAATATTAGTGACACGACCCACCTTACATAATTTATAATTTAATACTAATTAACATAAACATCATCACTATAAAACTGCATATACTTTTTTTTCCACATAATATATTCATAATTGAAATCATAGTCCACCAAATGTCACCAGACTGACACCATAGCAATCCACACAAACTAGTAACAATACTTATTATATGACATAACAAAACATCATCAGAAATAAAATAAACCCACGATCTAGCCCAACAGGTCGTCATCTATGTACATCTGCTCAAAACCCTGTAAGAGCTCCACAGCTTGCACAACACACCACATACTTAATCATCATCAGACTCACCTACAATGCATAAAATAGTGAGACAAAAATCTTAGTAAGTAAAAATCATGCATGCAGTGCATGAAAATGCATTTAGTTTTCTATCGCCTATTTCCTAGTCTTTCTAGTTGATCTCTTTTATTTTGAAAATGTTCATGTTGCGGGATCCACACGACACACTTATGCTATGCACCCCAAATGAGCTCAATGAGGATGATTTTTCCAAACCCCGAATATAGTGCCGGGAATGATTTTTCCAAATCCTGTTAGAGTGTTGGGGACGATTTTTTTGAACCCCGAATAAAGTACTGTGAATAATTTTTTCAAACCCAGAATAAAGTGTCCGGAACGATTTTTCGAACCCTGACAGAGATGCATATATAGTGGCCGCACACACCATTAGTATCTTATTAATTTTGGGGAAAATACTTTTATATTTATACATGGTATGCAACCAGGACAATTAAATATGCATCATAAACCATTTACGATATCAATATCAACATTTTAATCACAATAAAGCAACAACTTAACTTCAATTCACACAGATCCGCTTCTGGAATAACAACTTCAACCCAATCACATAGATCCATTTATAAAATAACCATTTCACCTTGGATCACACGGATCCCTTTTTGGAATAGCAACTTCATCTTGGATCACACAGATCCTTATAACCAATATCTTCTCAAATCATACAGATATATTTTCAACAGTTTCCAATCACACAGATCTATATAGGACAATGATATTATTTCAAATTACATAAATCTACAACTTGTATTGCAAATTTATCACAAATAATTTACAGATAATATTGTTGAATATGAACCCTACTTTCCCAAATCACATAAATCCACAGCTTGTATCACAAATTAATCCCAAATAATTCATAACGTAATTAAACTAATCACAAATAATCCATAACATAATTATGACATATTAATCACAAATAATTCACAAACAACATGTTTATGCATTGTAGTTGGATCTCTACTTATCTGGATTCCGACAACAGTAACACTATAGACCTCATGAGAAACTATAACTAATCCCCTCCGTTCCGGCACGGACTTCTCCTTTCCCCTCTCCCTCTCCTTTCCTTTTCCTTTTTTTTAAATGCTTCGCAGCCACTGCTGCTTCTGATTCCCATTCCCCAATTAGGGGTTATATGGGTATATATAGGCGATGGGAAACTCACCGCCACCACTAACTACTCCCTCCGTCCCGGCCAAAGGTCACCGTTTACTTTTTGCACGTGGATTAAGGAGTATTATTATTTTATGTAAAGTGGGTAGTTGTATTAGTAGTGAGTGATGGACCATATGTGGGGTCTTTTTACTAAAAAGGGAAATGGTGACATTTGAATGGGACCCCAATATAGTAAAATGGTGACCTTTCGGTGGGATGGAGGGAGTATTACTACTTATTAAAAATAAAGTTTCTATTTTTAGTAAGTTACTATTTTTAGTATGTGGAATTTATTATTATTATTATTATCCATTACGAATGAACGTGTAATACTTAACAGCTAAGATATACTCCTCCGTCCCCCGAAGTACTTCACGTATTGTTGTGCGCGGAGTTTAAGAAAAAATTGTTATTATGTATAAAGTAAGAAAGAGAAAAAGTATTTTAATTAATTTAATGAAAAATGTGTGTAAAGTTGTTGGAATATGTGAAAAAGTGAGTATTATTTTGAGATGTGTGTAAAAGGTAGGTATTATTATAGTGTATTTTTTACCATTTTTGGTAAATGTAAGGTGTGAAATACTTTGTGGGACGGATGAAAAAAGAAAGCGTGAAATACTTTGGGGGACGGAGGGAGTAATACATTTACAAATTAATACATAAACATGTACATTTTTTTATCACTATTATTAATACGAAAACACGCGTGATACTTAATAATTAAGAAAAGTGTATTTATACAATAAAACAATTTAATTATATATATCCAAATTAATGCACGTAAATATTTATGCACACATATAAATTCACATATTGTCTCCATTTTTATCACGGATGTCCCAAATAAAATGTAGAAACAATTATCAAATAATGGCCACATAATTATCACATAGTTGCCACATAATTATCATGAAATTATAAAATGCACATAACACAAATTAAATTATATTGGCACATGAGTAGTGAGAAGCTCGGGTATCACAACTAGTATTATACTCGTGCATTGAACAGGAAAAATATTAAATTAAATTAAATTAATTTATATTTTTAAAAATTTTGCATAAGTAAAAGAAAATATAAAATAAAATATAATATAAATATATACATATTGTTTGATAAAATATAAATACCAATTTATGAAAATGTGAAAAAGATGTTTATGTAGTATCTATTAGATAAAGTTATTTATATATATTCTTAATAAGAGGATTTAAAGTGAAGGGAGAAAATTAATTTATTATTGATTTTTAAAAAATACATTTAAATATGAATAAATATATGTAAATAGTATTTATGATAATTAAATTTAAAACTTTCCTAATATAAAATATAAAAAAGGCAGGGGAGTGAATTGTGGTCACAAATTTTTAAAGTCAATCATAAATTAATCTTCTCCCTTCACTTTAAATCCCCGTTTATTGTATTAATTTAATACAAAAATATAATATAATATAAATATATACATATTGTTTAATAAAATATAAATACTAATTTATGAGAATGTGAAAATTTTATTTATATAGTATCTATTGGACAAAGATAATTATGCATAAGTGAATTATGGCTATGTGTAATTTTATCATGTTTTATGAATTTTATTGGATTTTATAAATTTTAATTATAAAGAATTCAATTTATATATTAGAAGGTTTTAACTTTAAATATCATAAATGCCATTTACATACATTTATTCATATATATAAAAGCAATTTTGTAAAAGTTAATTATAAATTAATTTTCTTTATTTACTTTAAATCTTTATAATATGTAATACTAGTATTATGCCCAGTGCATTGCACAGGAAAAAATTAAATTAATTAAATTAAATTAATATTTTTAAAAAATTTGCATAAGTCAAATAAAATGTAAAATATAATATAAATAAATACATATTGTTTAATAAATTATAAGTACCAATTTATGAGAATGTGAAAAAGGTATTATTTATATAGTATCTATTGGATAAAATTATTTATATATATTTATAATGAGAGGATTTAAAGTGCAGGGAGAAAGTTAATTTTTGATTAACTTTTAAGAAATTGCATTTAAATATGAATAAATATATGTAAATGACATTTATGATAATTAAAGTTACTTTTTATAATTAAATTTTATAAAAAGTAATAAAATATAAAAAAGGCTTGGGAATGAATTGTGGCCATGTGTAATTTTAGAGAAATTATCACAAATGGTCATGTATCTTTTGAAAATTTCAATTTTAGTTCTTTTTAATCCATTTAGTCCCTTGTTATCAATTTTAGTCCAATTTTTTTAAAATTTTTCAAAATTTACTTGAAGTCTGTTCCCATATAGGATCTTGCTGAAACAAGTGCATAAAAAATGTACCAAAATTGAGAAATCGATGGGCATCCGGTAAATTTTTGAAAAAAATTAAAGAAATTAGATTAAAATTGATAACAAAAGACTAAAATTTGATTAAAAATGACTAAAATTGAAAACCTTAAAAGCTATAGGTCCGTTTGTGAATTTAGTAATACTTAGAGAACAATTTGTGATAATTTTTTATAATTTTATCATACTTCTTATATTTTTTTAGTTTCTATGAATTTTAATTATAAAGAACATAAATATCATTTGCATACATTTAATCATATATAAATGTAATTTTTATAAGTCAATCATAAATTAATCTTTTACCTTCACTTAAAATCCTCCAATTGTTTATGAATATGTAATACTAGTATTATGCCCCTTTCATTGCACAGAAAAACATTAAATTGAATTAAATTAATTTCATATTTTTAAAAATTTGCATAAGTCAAAAATAAAATAAAATAAAATAGCGTAATTGACTAATGGCGTTAAAAATCACGAACTTTCAACGGATTGCAAATTAATCCAAACTTTTATAAAATTGTAAAAAAACCACGACCTTTCATGTTTGTGCCATTCGCACACATCGGACAGTTGAAGCCTGCCAGACCGCTGACGTAACTTTGACCTTGTCACGTCAACTTTTAATTGATTGCAAAAAAATCTCAATCTTTACTTAAATTGTAATTTAATCCCAACCTTTGATATTTTGGCAAAAAAGACCATCAAATTTTTATTTTTATTTTTAAATTGCATCATCTAATAAAAATTTTATAATTTATTTTAAAATTTAAATTCATAACTAAATATTATAATAAATATTTATTTTTATTTTTTATTTTCATACTAAAGGTTATATTAAATATTTATTTTTTTTACGAAGTCTTTACATTTTTATTTATTAATTTTTTTACTATTCCCTTTCTCCCGTAGTTATCTTTACCAGTAAGGTAGATATTTAGTTTTAAAAAAGTTATTTTTTGACAATTTTTTTTGACTTTTTAAGGGAATTATAGTATTTTAAGACAATAAATAAAGTATAAAGTATGTTATGTGTCAGGTGGGAGTGGTAATTTTTAGATTAATATTTAAATTTTTGAGGTTATTGATTGATGTGATGTGATAAAGGTAAGTATGAGATGGATGAAAACGGAAAGTATGATGATAAGTATAAATTAAATCTTTAACATATATTTTTTTCAGTATAAACTTGAGTTTATAAATTAATTTTAAATAGTTTTTATTATAAATAATAAAATTTCTTAAACATCACACATGTATATTTGTCATTCTCCTATATATAATATGAAATTACGAAAAGATACTGAGACATGTTCACGAATACTTTGATTTTATAAATTATAATAATATTATAATGTATAAAATATTTTAAAAATTAAAAGAATTTAAATATTTAGAGATTGTATAATTTTTTTTACTATTGATAAATATAATTAATTTTATTCACATAATTTAAGTAATAAAAAATTTATTCATATAATAATTTTATTATTTTATTTAATAATATTTTAAAGTTTAAATTTAAAAATAAGAAATAAAATTTTTATTTGATGGTGCAATTTAAAAGTAAAAATAAAAATTTATGGTCTTTTTTGTAAAAATTTCAAAGATTGTGATTAAATTGCAATTTAAGTAAATGTTGGGTTTTTCTTGTAATCAACTAAAAACTGACGTAGTAAGGTCAACGCCAAGTCAGTGGTCGGGCAAGCTTCAATTGCCCGATGGGTGCGAATTGTAATATCTTTTTTTATATAATAATAATTATATATATGTGTGTGTAGGGGATCAGATGCTTTTAAAAAAAAGAAAAAATTTTAGTGATGATGTGTGCAAGTGGAAGAAGTCTGGATAAGAATTACAACCGTAAATTCTTATCCAAACTAACCATCTATCTTTATATATATATATATATATATATATATATATATATATATATATATATATATATATATATATATATATATATATATATATATATATATATAGTAGATTATGAGTGATAGGGTGAAAACTACCTCTTTCTCATTCGAATAGGTAAGTGTTATTTTATTTTAAAATTCTTTTTAGATTTTTTTTAATATGGAATATATATATATATATATATATATATATATATATATATATATATATATATATATATATATATATATATATATATATATGAATTGTGTTCTGTAACTTATGAGGATATTTAATTTGCAATTAGTTTTTATCATATTATATACGAAAATGATCGTCTTGATTCGTAGATTCCATATATATAATTCTTTTGTGAAATTAATTTCGTATGAGTTAGAAAATTCAAGACGAAGCTTTTAACTCTTTAATGGCATTTTTATTTTGTTGGGACATAGCTTTGATATTATATGCCATTTTGAAGCCCTTTTCACGAGGATCACAAACATATAATTAGTTTTGAGTTTGGACGTGAAATGAAGAAGATGGGAAGAGACCCACTTCGTATTAAAATTTCGTCCCCTTTAAACTTCGTTATTTTCATTAAAAATTAGTGTGCATGTGATCCTCACCTTATGAGGACTCCATACGTACTTTCAGATTTTCAAATGGAGTTGTATAACTCAAGTTGGGTCATTTTGTAATAAGATTAAAGTTTAGGGTAAGTTTAAATGAGAATTTAATATAATGCAGAGACTTGATTGCAATTTATAATTATATATATAATAATAATAATAAAAAGTATAATTTTGAAATCTGAATAGGTAATTCGAAGACAGCACTGCCTGCATATTCACGTCATTGGTGCGTGTGTATGTTTTATTTAATTATTATTTATTATATATCTTATTTTATTTTATTCTATTCTATTTATTTAATTAATTTAATTCCTCTTTAAACATTAATTATAATGTTACTATTGTTTATTATTATTATTATTATAGGTATAAAATCTTTATTTAATATCCATTTTTAATAAAATTAATGTCATTTGTATTCATGTTTTTTTATATTTCGATTTATTACTATTTTTAACTTTTAAAAGAAATATATATTTCTATTTATTATTTTAAGTATAAATATTTTATTTAACGAATAATTATTTATATTTTCTTAAGTTAATAATTAGTTTATTTTTAATTATACTATATTAGAAATTTAGTTTTAGTAATAGGAATTTTTATTATGATTAAAACTCAGTTTAGTATACCCTTGCAGGCATACCTGAGACCCGAGAGCAAGTGTCATCCAACTTACTATATCTTAAAAAGTTTAAGGTGGGGTAACTTTCACTCTTTACCGAGTGCTACATTTTTATGTCATGATTGCTATGTTAAGATGTGATATGTGTTACTGATATGTCATGTTATGTGTCATGTGTGCTTTTAGTTTGATGACAAATATTTTTCTACTAACACTTGTACGGGGTGACGACTCGGTGCATATATACCAACTAACACAAGTTACTGGCTATGTCGGTTCAGTACTAAAATATATTTCAAAGTATGCTAACATCGTACTGGGGTGACGGCCCGGTGCACATACACCTAGTAGCATCCCAACCCCATAGCGTAACCCGAGGCGTTATAGCGTGGTATCAGAGCGATCTATCTAAGACTTGCTCAAGTACCTGACTTATAATTTATTACCGTACCCTAGGATTTTGACTATTTTATGATTACGTCATAAGTACACTTTAGGATTTTATGTGTGATTATTTTAATTCTTTAATATTTTAAATTCTTTAATGACCTTAGAGTAAATTTAAATTGTGTTAACCAGATGGAAGCAACTATTGCTCACATTAACGTTGTTAGAGCCCATCGAGCCGCCCTTCGTGGCTGGACTGAGATTGATGACTTAGGCACTCATTTCGCCTTAATACTCATCATTCATCATGAGGATTTTCATTGAGCTCGAAGGGTGACGGAGGTGCAGTACTGCTTCATCCTCATTCATACCTTGCCCGGCGTGTGGGCTGAGATTGCTCGACAGATTTATTTTGAGATGTTCGTGGCTCCTCCAGGGCACGAGCTGAATCATGTGGCTTTTAATGTATGTTTGTACCACACATGGGCCCTTAGAGACCAGGCACCTCCCCCCTGTCGGATTCCTGGGTGTGCCGATGATGCATTTCCCGATGGCTGTACCAGTGGATCTTGTTGAGGTATTCGTTGATGTACCTGGTGATTTTAAGGTTGATGGGGATATTGCTGATGGAGTGGTGGTGGATTAGGACACCCTAGTGGTTAGCCTAACTCAGACTTATTAAGATTTTGCTATAGTTAGTAGCGACACGTTCCAATAGATGGAACCTTTTTGACCCATAATTGGGTGATGTATATAGGTAACCTAGATGTCGCACTAAATAGGCTTTCTTGATAGTATTCTAGACTAAGAATGACTTTTAGATGCATATGTATACTTAACAATCAGAGTGCCAACGACACCATTTTGCTATTACTAATATATATATGCGTATATATAATTATATGTGTGTTTATACATCTTACTCATTGTATTTTAATGATATACCAGCATATAATAATGATGAGTATAAAAACTTTGAACAGTTCATGAGTCGAAGAAGACCATAAAACCTACCTACAAATGAATATCTTGAAAACGTTTATGGCGATCCAGGAGATGATTTAGTGATAATTATTCGGGGATTAGCTCAACAATTTTAAGCAAACTCTGCACGACCATTACCACCACCAGAACCTATTCCTAGAAATGAACCAGCCTTGGTAATTGAACAATTCCGATGTTTCAATCTACCAACATTCAATGGAACGGAGGACCCTGCGGAAGCTGAAAAATGGTTGAGGTCATTGGACAAGATTTTCACCTATCTCGATTGCAATGATGCACAGAAGATTTCGTGAGCTGTTTTCTAGTTTGTGGGTGAAGCTGATTTCTGGTGGGAGGCTTACGGACGCACCAAAATACCTGAACAAAAAACAAGGATGACATGGGAAGACTTTAAGGATGTGATCATTCAAAACTACATGCCTCAGTCATTCCGAGATGAAAAGGAAAGTGAATTTCTACACTTGAAACAAGGAACAATGAGTGTTCTCGAATATGAAAGAGAATTCAATCGACTCTCCAGATTTGCCACACACCTTGTCAACACGGAGGAGAAGAAAGCAAGACAATTTGAAAAGGGATTACGATCTGAGATCAGCACTATCTTAGCTGGACAAGGGATGATGACTTTTGCAGATGCTTTCTCCAGAGCTCAAGAAATTGAATCCCGACAGAAAAACAACAGTAACCAAAATAAAAATGCGATAGAGATACCTGCAAAGTGCAAGTGGGGAGGACCGGTGATCGGAAAAGGAAACCATAAGATTCAGAACAAGCAAATTAAAATAGGAGGTGGATCAGGAGCACCGCCACTAAAAATAAATTCTCCCTGCCCAAAATGTGGAAAGAATCACCTTGAAGCATGCTTATATGGAACCGAAATATGTTATCGATGCCGTCAATCGGGACACACCATACTAGATTGCCCAAAGTCTAAAGCAGCAGGAGGATCGAGTGCTAGACCAGCACGTGCATATGCTATGACACAGTAAGAAGCTGAGGAAGAACCAGAAACAATGGCAGGTATGCTATCAGTATTTGGCAGTCCTGCTCTTATACTTTTTGATACGGGAGCCACTCATTCATTCATATATGCTAAGATGTATAAGAAAGTAAAAAATAATTGTGAGGAGTTAGACAAATCAACTCTTGAGGTTAGTATACCTTCGGGTAACTCAATTCGAACCATGAAGTTGTGCAAAAATGTGAAGATAGGGATGAATGACAGAGTTCTACTTGCAGACCTTCACGTAATTGAGATGAAAGATTTTGATGTAATCTTAGGAATGGATTGGCTTAGAGCTAATCATGCTGTAATTAGATGCCGTGAGAAAGAAGTACAGTTCCAACTCCCAGGAGACGAGAAGTTTACATTTCACGGAGCGAAAACAAGAGTAATACCATGAATTATATCTGCAATGAAAGCAATCAAAATGATGAAGAAAGATGGATACCAAGCATTCTTAGTGAGTATTACGGAAAGTGAAGGCAGAAAAATGAGCATAGAGGATGTTCCTATTGTGCGGGAATACGAAGATGTATTTCCAGAAGACTTACCAGGCTTGCCACCTAAAAGGCAAGTAGAATTCACAATTGATTTGGTACCGGGAGCAACACCAGTTTCAAAAGCACCTTATCGTATGGCACCAAAGGAGTTATAAGAATTGAAGATCCAATTATAAGAACTCTTGGAATTGGGTTTCATACACCCTAGTGTTTCACCCTGGGGAGCACCTGTTTTGTTCGTAAAGAAGAAAGATAGTTTATTTAGGATGTGTATCGATTATCGAGAATTGAATAAACTTACCATCAAGAATAAGTATCCATTGCCAAGGATTGAGGATCTATTTGATCAACTAGGCGGTCCTAGTGTATTCTCCAAGATAGATCTGAGGTTGGAATATCATCAAGTGCGAATCAAGTAAAGTGATATGTTGAAGACTGCTTTTAGAACATGTTACGGACATTATGAGTTCGTGGTGATGCCTTTTGGACTTAGCAACGCATCAACAATTTTCATGGATTTGATGAATCGTGTTTTCCACTCGTATTTGGACAAATTCATGATCGTGTTCATTGACGATATCTTTGTGTATTCTAGAGATCGGGAACAACATGAAGAACATCTGAGAATCGTTCTAGAGACACTAAGAAAGGAAAAGTTGTATGCTAAATTCAGGAAATGTGAGTTTTGGTTAAACAAAGTTGTCTTTCTTGGGCACATCGTGTCAGCTCGAGAAATTGAGGTGGATCCGGCCAAGGTGGAAGCAGTAGAGAAATGGAAGACACCTACAAATGTGGGAGAAGTAAGAAGTTTTATTGGATTGGCTGGATATTATAGAAGATTTATTGAGGTATTTTCGAAGATTGCAGGGCCCTTGACGAAATTAACTCGCAAGAAAGTTAAATTCTGTTGGACAGAAGAGTGTGAAAAGAGTTTCAACATTCTCAAACAGAAATTAGTCACTGCACCTGTACTAACAATTCCTGATGGGACAGAAGAATTTGTCATCTATAGTGATGCTTCAAAGCAAGGATTGGGATGTGTTCTGATTCAACGTAATAAATTCGTTGCCTATGCATCTAGACAACTCAAGATCCATAAACAGAACTATCCAACTCATGATTTAGAATTGGCAGCGGTGGTGCATGCTTTGAAAATTCGAAGACATTATCTGTATGGAGCAAAATGCCAAATTTATACAAATCACATGAGCTTAAAATACTTTTTCGAGCAGAAGGAATTAAACATGAGGCAAAGGAGATGGTTGGAATTAGTCAAGGATTACGATTATACAATACTGTACCATCTAGGGAAACCAAATGTGATAGCAGATACTCTAAGCAGAAAAGGCAAAGGGGAATTAGCCTGCTATATAACAAACCAAGAATTATTGGTGGCGGAGTTCTCTTGAATGAGTTTGGAAGTAGTGATACCTCCAAATAGCATTGAAGCAGTGTTAACTATGTTATTGATTAAACCCTCCTTAAGAGATAGAGTCAAGGAACTTCAAGATGGAGACAAATTTCTCAGGAAAATTAAAGAACGTGTGAAAATCGGGGAAGGAAAGAGATTTGCTCTCACTGAAGATGGGGCACTCGTCTTTGGAAAAAGATTATGTGTTCCTAGAAATGAGGATCTTATTAGAGAAATTTTGTCCGAAGCTCATTGTACTCCGTACACGGTACATCCAGGAGGAACCAAGATGTACCAAGACTTGAAGAATGCATTTTGGTGGAGAAATATGAAGAGTGATATAGACTTGTTTATCCAAAAGTGTATGACTTGCCAGCAAGTAAAAGCAGAACATCAACGACCCTCAGGGCTCTTGAAGCCATTAGAGATTCCTGAGTGGAAATGGGAGCATATTACAATGGATTTCGTTTCTAGATTACCAAGATCAATACGAGGAAATCAAGCTATATGGGTGATTGTTGATCGTCTGACCAAGTCCGCGCATTTTCTTCTAATTAAAATAACTCACCGAATGGATAAGCTTGCACAAATTTATCTAGAAGAAGTTGTCAGATTACATGGTGTACCAGTTTCTATAGTTTCGGATCGAGATCCGATATTTACATCAAAATTCTGGCACAGCTTACAAAACGCGATGGGCACGAAGTTAAAGTTTAGCACGGCGTTCCATTCGCAAACCGATGGCCAATCTGAAAGGACTATTCAAACATTGGAAGACATGCTGAGGGCATGTGTCCTAGATTTCGGGGAAAGTTGGAAAATATACATACCATTGATAGAATTTGCTTATAACAACAGTTTTTAAGCCATTATAGGCATGGCTCCTTACGAAGCACTCTATGGAAGGAAGTGTAGATCTCCTCTCTATTGGGGCGAAGTTGGTGAGAAGAAAGTTCTAGGACCAGAGATAGTAGAAAAAACAATGGAAGCAAATTAGAAGATCAGAAGAAGAATCTTGACAGCACAAAATCGACAGAAGTCATACGCTGATAAAAGATGCAAGGATTTACAGTTCCAGGAAGGGGATAAAGTTTTTCTCAAAGTCTTGCCAATGAAAAGAATTTCTCGCTTTGGAAAGAAGGGAAAACTCAAGCCAAGATATATTGGGCAGTACGAGATTTTGGAGCAAATTGGCAAGTTGGCATATAAATTAGTTTTACCTCCTGAGCTAGCTGGAGTACATGATGTATTTCATGTATCCATGCTACAGAAATATGTATTTGATCCAAGTCACGTTGTTAACCATGAAGTTATAACAATCGACGATAATTTAATGTATGAGGAATTTTCTATAGCCATTCTTGACTAGAAAGTTCATAAGCTAAGGAATCGTGAAGTTATTTTAGTTAAAGTTCAATGGAGCCGACATAAAAAAGAAGAAGCAACGTGGGAATACGAAGATGACATCCGAAATAAATATTCGAATCTACCCATACCTGCTAAGTGAAATTTCGAGGATGAAATTTTATTTTTAGTAGGGGTGGATGTAATATCTTTATTTATATAATAATAATAATTATATATATGTGTGTGTGGGGGATCACATGCTTTAAAAAAAAAGAAAAGATTTTAGTGATGATGTGTGCAAGTGGAAGAAGTTTGGATAAGAATTACAACAGTAAATTTTTATCCAAACTAACCATCTATCTTTGTATATATATATGTACATAAATATAGTAGATTATGAGTGATAGGGTGAAAACTACTTCTTTCTCATCCGAATATGTAAGTGTTATTTTACTTTAAAATTCTTTTTAGATTTTCTTCAATATGGAATACTTATATATATATATATATATGAATTATGTTTTGTAACTTATGAGGATATTTAATTTGCAATTAGTTTTTATCATATTATATACGAAAATGATCATCTCGATGAGTAGATTCCATATATATAATTCTTTTGTGAAATGAATTTCGTATTAGTTAGAAAATTTAAGACGAAGCTTTTAACTCTTTAATGGCGTCTTTTGTTTCGTTGGGACATAACTTTGATATTATAGGCCATTTTGAAGCCCTCCTCATGAGGATCACAAACATATAATTAGTTTTGAGTTTGGACGTGAAATGAAGAAGATTGGAAGAGTCCCACTTCGTATTAAAATTTTGTCCCCTTTAAACTTCGTTATTTTCATGAAAATTTGGTATGCATGTGATCCTCACTTTGCGAGGACTCCATATGTACTTTCAGATTTTCAAATGAAGTTATATAACTCAAGTTGAGTCATTTTGTAATAAGGTTAAAGTTTAGGGTAAGTTTAAATGAGAATTTAATATAATGCAGGGACTTGATTGCAATTTATAAATATATATATAATAATAATAAAAAAAAGTATAATTTCAAAATCTGAATAGGTAATTCGAAGACAGCACTGCCTGCATATTAACGTCATTGGTGCGTGTGTATGTTTTATTTAATTATTATTTATTATATATCTTATTTTATTTTATTCTATTCTATTTATTTAATTAATTTAATTCCTCTTTAAACATTAATTATAATGTTACTATTGTTTATTATTATTATTATAGGTATAAAATCTTTATTTAATATCCATTTTTAATAAAATTAATGTCATTTGTATTCATGTTTTTTTATATTTCGATTTATTACTATTTTTAACTTTTAAAAGAAATATATATTTCTATTTATTATTTTAAGTATAAATATTTTATTTAACGAATAATTATTTATATTTTCTTAAGTTAATAATTAGTTTATTTTTAATTATACTATATTAGAAATTTAGTTTTAGTAATAGGAATTTTTATTATGATTAAAACTCAGTTTAGTATACCCTTGCAGGCATACCTGAGACCCGAGAGCAAGTGTCATCCAGCTTACTATATCTTAAAAAGTTTAAGGTGGGGTAACTTTCACTCTTTACCGAGTGCTACATTTTTATGTCATGATTGCTATGTTAAGATGTGATATGTGTTACTGATATGTCATGTTATGTGTCATGTGTGCTTTTAGTTTGATGACAAATATTTTTCTACTAACACTTGTACGGGGTGACGACTCGGTGCATATATACCAACTAACACAAGTTACTGGCTATGTCGGTTCAGTACTAAAATATATTTCAAAGTATGCTAACATCGTACTGGGGTGACGGCCCGGTGCACATACACCTAGTAGCATCCCAACCCCATAGCGTAACCCGAGGCGTTATAGCGTGGTATCAGAGCGATCTATCTAAGACTTGCTCAAGTACCTGACTTATAATTTATTACCGTACCCTAGGATTTTGACTATTTTATGATTACGTCATAAGTACACTTTAGGATTTTATGTGTGATTATTTTAATTCTTTAATATTTTAAATTCTTTAATGACCTTAGAGTAAATTTAAATTGTGTTAACCAGATGGAAGCAACTATTGCTCACATTAACGTTGTTAGAGCCCATCGAGCCGCCCTTCGTGGCTGGACTGAGATTGATGACTTAGGCACTCATTTCGCCTTAATACTCATCATTCATCATGAGGATTTTCATTGAGCTCGAAGGGTGACGGAGGTGCAGTACTGCTTCATCCTCATTCATACCTTGCCCGGCGTGTGGGCTGAGATTGCTCGGCAGATTTATTTTGAGATGTTCGTGGCTCCTCCAGGGCACGAGCTGAATCATGTGGCTTTTAATGTATGTTTGTACCACACATGGGCCCTTAGAGACCAGGCACCTCCCCCCTGTCGGATTCCTGGGTGTGCCGATGATGCATTTCCCGATGGCTGTACCAGTGGATCTTGTTGAGGTATTCGTTGATGTACCTGGTGATTTTAAGGTTGATGGGGATATTGCTGATGGAGTGGTGGTGGATTAGGACACCCTAGTGGTTAGCCTAACTCAGACTTATTAAGATTTTGCTATAGTTAGTAGCGACACGTTCCAATAGATGGAACCTTTTTGACCCATAATTGGGTGATGTATATAGGTAACCTAGATGTCGCACTAAATAGGCTTTCTTGATAGTATTCTAGACTAAGAATGACTTTTAGATGCATATGTATACTTAACAATCAGAGTGCCAACGACACCATTTTGCTATTACTAATATATATATGCGTATATATAATTATATGTGTGTTTATACATCTTACTCATTGTATTTTAATGATATACCAGCATATAATAATGATGAGTATAAAAACTTTGAACAGTTCATGAGTCGAAGAAGACCATAAAACCTACCTACAAATGAATATCTTGAAAACGTTTATGGCGATCCAGGAGATGATTTAGTGATAATTATTCGGGGATTAGCTCAACAATTTTAAGCAAACTCTGCACGACCATTACCACCACCAGAACCTATTCCTAGAAATGAACCAGCCTTGGTAATTGAACAATTCCGATATTTCAATCTACCAACATTCAATGGAACGGAGGACCCTGCGGAAGCTGAAAAATGGTTGAGGTCATTGGACAAGATTTTCACCTATCTCGATTGCAATGATGCACAGAAGATTTCGTGAGCTGTTTTCTAGTTTGTGGGTGAAGCTGATTTCTGGTGGGAGGCTTACGGACGCACCAAAATACCTGAACAAAAAACAAGGATGACATGGGAAGACTTTAAGGATGTGATCATTCAAAACTACATGCCTCAGTCATTCCGAGATGAAAAGGAAAGTGAATTTCTACACTTGAAACAAGGAACAATGAGTGTTCTCGAATATGAAAGAGAATTCAATCGACTCTCCAGATTTGCCACACACCTTGTCAACACGGAGGAGAAGAAAGCAAGACAATTTGAAAAGGGATTACGATCTGAGATCAGCACTATCTTAGCTGGACAAGGGATGATGACTTTTGCAGATGCTTTCTCCAGAGCTCAAGAAATTGAATCCTGACAGAAAAACAACAGTAACCAAAATAAAAATGCGATAGAGATACCTGCAAAGTGCAAGTGGGGAGGACCGGTGATCGGAAAAGGAAACCATAAGATTCAGAACAAGCAAATTAAAATAGGAGGTGGATCAGGAGCACCGCCACTAAAAATAAATTCTCCCTGCCCAAAATGTGGAAAGAATCACCTTGAAGCATGCTTATATGGAACCGAAATATGTTATCGATGCCGTCAATCGGGACACACCATACTAGATTGCCCAAAGTCTAAAGCAGCAGGAGGATCGAGTGCTAGACCAGCACGTGCATATGCTATGACACAGTAAGAAGCTGAGGAAGACCCAGAAACAATGGCAGGTATGCTATCAGTATTTGGCAGTCCTGCTCTTATACTTTTTGATACGGGAGCCACTCATTCATTCATATATGCTAAGATGTATAAGAAAGTAAAAAATAATTGTGAGGAGTTAGACAAATCAACTCTTGAGGTTAGTATACCTTCGGGTAACTCAATTCGAACCATGAAGTTGTGCAAAAATGTGAAGATAGGGATGAATGACAGAGTTCTACTTGCAGACCTTCACGTAATTGAGATGAAAGATTTTGATGTAATCTTAGGAATGGATTGGCTTAGAGCTAATCATGCTGTAATTAGATGCCGTGAGAAAGAAGTACAGTTCCAACTCCCAGGAGACGAGAAGTTTACATTTCACGGAGCGAAAACAAGAGTAATACCATGAATTATATCTGCAATGAAAGCAATCAAAATGATGAAGAAAGATGGATACCAAGCATTCTTAGTGAGTATTACGGAAAGTGAAGGCAGAAAAATGAGCATAGAGGATGTTCCTATTGTGCGGGAATACGAAGATGTATTTCCAGAAGACTTACCAGGCTTGCCACCTAAAAGGCAAGTAGAATTCACAATTGATTTGGTACCGGGAGCAACACCAGTTTCAAAAGCACCTTATCGTATGGCACCAAAGGAGTTATAAGAATTGAAGATCCAATTATAAGAACTCTTGGAATTGGGTTTCATACACCCTAGTGTTTCACCCTGGGGAGCACCTGTTTTGTTCGTAAAGAAGAAAGATAGTTTGTTTAGGATGTGTATCGATTATCGAGAATTGAATAAACTTACCATCAAGAATAAGTATCCATTGCCAAGGATTGAGGATCTATTTGATCAACTAGGCGGTCCTAGTGTATTCTCCAAGATAGATCTGAGGTTGGGATATCATCAAGTGCGAATCAAGTAAAGTGATATGTTGAAGACTGCTTTTAGAACATGTTACGGACATTATGAATTCGTGGTGATGCCTTTTGGACTTAGCAACGCATCAACAATTTTCATGGATTTGATGAATCGTGTTTTCCACTCGTATTTGGACAAATTCATGATCGTGTTCATTGACGATATCTTTGTGTATTCTAGAGATCGGGAACAACATGAAGAACATCTGAGAATCGTTCTAGAGACACTAAGAAAGGAAAAGTTGTATGCTAAACTCAAGAAATGTGAGTTTTGGTTAAACAAAGTTGTCTTTCTTGGGCACATCGTGTCAGCTCGAGAAATTGAGGTGGATCCGGCCAAGGTGGAAGCAGTAGAGAAATGGAAGACACCTACAAATGTGGGAGAAGTAAGAAGTTTTATTGGATTGGCTGGATATTATAGAAGATTTATTGAGGTATTTTCGAAGATTGCAGGGCCCTTGACGAAATTAACTCGCAAGAAAGTTAAATTCTGTTGGACAGAAGAGTGTGAAAAGAGTTTCAACATTCTCAAATAGAAATTAGTCACTGCACCTGTACTAACAATTCCTGATGGGACAGAAGAATTTGTCATCTATAGTGATGCTTCAAAGCAAGGATTGGGATGTGTTCTGATTCAACGTAATAAATTCGTTGCCTATGCATCTAGACAACTCAAGATCCATAAACAGAACTATCCAACTCATGATTTAGAATTGGCAGCGGTGGTGCATGCTTTGAAAATTCGAAGACATTATCTGTATGGAGCAAAATGCCAAATTTATACAAATCACATGAGCTTAAAATACTTTTTCGAGCAGAAGGAATTAAACATGAGGCAAAGGAGATGGTTGGAATTAGTCAAGGATTACGATTATACAATACTGTACCATCTAGGGAAACCAAATGTGATAGCAGATACTCTAAGCAGAAAAGGCAAAGGGGAATTAGCCTGCTATATAACAAACCAAGAATTATTGGTGGCGGAGTTCTCTTGAATGAGTTTGGAAGTAGTGATACCTCCAAATAGCATTGAAGCAGTGTTAACTATGTTATTGATTAAACCCTCCTTAAGAGATAGAGTCAAGGAACTTCAAGATGGAGACAAATTTCTCAGGAAAATTAAAGAACGTGTGAAAATCGGGGAAGGAAAGAGATTTGCTCTCACTGAAGATGGGGCACTCGTCTTTGGAAAAAGATTATGTGTTCCTAGAAATGAGGATCTTATTAGAGAAATTTTGTCCGAAGCTCATTGTACTCCGTACACGGTACATCCAGGAGGAACCAAGATGTACCAAGACTTGAAGAATGCATTTTGGTGGAGAAATATGAAGAGTGATATAGGCTTGTTTATCCCAAAGTGTATGACTTGCCAGCAAGTAAAAGCAGAACATCAACGACCCTCAGGGCTCTTGAAGCCATTAGAGATTCCTGAGTGGAAATGGGAGCATATTACAATGGATTTCGTTTCTAGATTACCAAGATCAATACGAGGAAATCAAGCTATATGGGTGATTGTTGATCGTCTGACCAAGTCCGCGCATTTTCTTCTAATTAAAATGACTCACCGAATGGATAAGCTTGCACAAATTTATCTAGAAGAAGTTGTCAGATTACATGGTGTACCAGTTTCTATAGTTTCGGATCGAGATCCGATATTTACATCAAAATTCTGGCACAGCTTACAAAACGCGATGGGCACGAAGTTAAAGTTTAGCACGGCGTTCCATTCGCAAACCGATGGCCAATCTGAAAGGACTATTCAAACATTGGAAGACATGCTGAGGGCATGTGTCCTAGATTTCGGGGAAAGTTGGAAAAGATACATACCATTGATAGAATTTGCTTATAACAACAGTTTTTAAGCCATTATAGGCATGGCTCCTTACGAAGCACTCTATGGAAGGAAGTGTAGATCTCCTCTCTATTGGGGCGAAGTTGGTGAGAAGAAAGTTCTAGGACCAGAGATAGTAGAAAAGACAATGGAAGCAAATTAGAAGATCAGAAGAAGAATCTTGACAGCACAAAATCGACAGAAGTCATACGCTGATAAAAGATGCAAGGATTTACAGTTCCAGGAAGGGGATAAAGTTTTTCTCAAAGTCTTGCCAACGAAAAGAATTTCTCGCTTTGGAAAAAAGGGAAAACTCAAGCCAAGATATATTGGGCAGTACGAGATTTTGGAGCAAATTGGCAAGTTGGCATATAAATTAGTTTTACCTCCTGAGCTAGCTGGAGTACATGATGTATTTCATGTATCCATGCTACAGAAATATGTATTTGATCCAAGTCACGTTGTTAACCATGAAGTTATAACAATCGACGATAATTTAATGTATGAGGAATTTTCTATAGCCATTCTTGACTAGAAAGTTCATAAGCTAAGGAATCGTGAAGTTATTTTAGTTAAAGTTCAATGGAGCCGACATAAAAAAGAAGAAGCAACGTGGGAATACGAAGATGACATCCGAAATAAATATTCGAATCTACCCATACCTGCTAAGTGAAATTTCGAGGATGAAATTTTATTTTTAGTAGGGGTGGATGTAATATCTTTATTTATATAATAATAATAATTATATATATGTGTGTGTGGGGGATCACATGCTTTAAAAAAAAAGAAAAGATTTTAGTGATGATGTGTGCAAGTGGAAGAAGTTTGGATAAGAATTACAACAGTAAATTTTTATCCAAACTAACCATCTATCTTTGTATATATATATGTACATAAATATAGTAGATTATGAGTGATAGGGTGAAAACTACTTCTTTCTCATCCGAATATGTAAGTGTTATTTTACTTTAAAATTCTTTTTAGATTTTCTTTAATATGGAATACATATATATATATATATATATATATATATATATATATATATATATATATATATATGAATTATGTTTTGTAACTTATGAGGATATTAATTTGCAATTAGTTTTTATCATATTATATACGAAAATGATCATCTCGATGAGTAGATTCCATATAAATAATTCTTTTGTGAAATGAATTTCGTATTAGTTAGAAAATTTAAGACGAAGCTTTTAACTCTTTAATGGCGTCTTTTGTTTCGTTGGGACATAACTTTGATATTATAGGCCATTTTGAAGCCCTCCTCATGAGGATCACAAACATATAATTAGTTTTGAGTTTGGACGTGAAATGAAGAAGATTGGAAGAGTCCCACTTCGTATTAAAATTTTGTCCCCTTTAAACTTCGTTATTTTCATGAAAAATTGGTATGCATGTGATCCTCACTTTGCGAGGACTCCATATGTACTTTCAGATTTTCAAATGGAGTTATATAACTCAAGTTGAGTCATTTTGTAATAAGGTTAAAGTTTAGGGTAAGTTTAAATGAGAATTTAATATAATGCAGGGACTTGATTGCAATTTATAAATATATATATAATAATAATAAAAAAAAGTATAATTTCAAAATCTGAATAGGTAATTCGAAGACAGTACTGCCTGCATATTCAAGTTATTGGTGCGTGTGTATGTTTTATTTAATTATTATTTAATTATTTAATTATTTTATTCTATTTTATTTATTTAATTAATTTAATTCCTCTTTAAACATTAATTATAATGTTACTATTATTTATTATTATTATTATAGGTATAAAATCTTTATTTAATATCCGTTTTAATAAAATTAATGTCATTTGTATTCATATTTTTTATGTTTCGATTTATTACTATTTTTAACTTTATATATATTTCTATTTATTATTTTAAGTATAAACATTTTATTTTAACTCATTTTATTTAACGAATAATTATTTATATTTTCTTAAGTTAATAATTAGTTTATTTTTAATTATACTATATTAGAAATTTAGTTTTAGTAATAGGAATTTCGATTATGAGTAGAACTCAGTTTAGTATACCCTTGCAGGCATACATGAGACCCGAGAGCAAGTGTAGTCCAGCTTACTATATCCTAGAAAGTTTAAGGTGAGGGTAACTTTCACTCTTTACCGAGTGCTATATTTTTATGTCATGATTGCTATGTTAAGATTTGATATGTGTTACTGATATGTCATGTTATGTGTCATGTGTGTTTTTAGTTCGATGACAAATATTTTTCTACTAACACTTGTACGGGGTGGCAACTTGGTGCACATATACCAACTAACACAAGTTAATGGCTACGTTGGTTCAGTACTAAAATATATTTCAAAATATGCTAACATCGTACTGGGGTGACGGTCCGGTGCACATATACCAACTAACACAAGTTATCGGATGACGATTCGATCTAAAATATTTTCATTAAGTTATCGAACGACAATGTGCAAATTATTTTTATTAAATTGACATATGTTACATTTTATGGTATATTTGGCATGCAGATTTATTTTTAACTGCACAATCATTTAAGTTAACCCACTGAGTGTATTTTAGATGCTCACCCGTTATTGATTTTCAGAACAAGGTTTAGAAGATGAAGAGGCTCTTGCAGATGTCCCAAGCCCATAGAGGACTTTATATTATATCTTATATTTGGTATTTTATTAGAACTTTATTTCAGATATATCATCTGAATGTACTTGTTTTGGATATTCACTCTACTCGGGTGAGTAGACGTTAATATGTAATAATCTTTATGCAACTTTTACTTTATTTTATTATCGCTTTGGAGATTTTTATATTATTCCGCTGTGCATTCTCGACTCCTTTATTACTATATTGAGAATTGTATATCTAGTAGCGTCCAAACCCCATAGCGTAACCCGGAGCGTTACACGAATTGCTCAAACATGAAAGGTTATGAATAATTTGCAATCCATTAAAAGTTCGTGGTGTTTATTGCAATTAATCCAATAAAATAAAGTACAAATATATATATATATATATATATATATATATATATATATATATATATATATATATATATATATATTGTTTAATAAAATATAAATATCAATTTATGAGAATATGAAAAAGGTATTTATATAGTATCTATTGGATAAAGTTATTTATATATATTTATAATGAAAGGATTTAAAGTGAAGGAAGAAGATTAATATATGATTGAATTTAAAAAATTGCATTTATATATGAATATATATATATATATATATATATATATATATATATATATATATATATATATATATATATATATATATATATATATATATATGTTATTCATGCATAAAACTAATAGTTTTATATAGGTAGAGTATGAATTAATATATTTTAATCGTATTGTTAAATGACCACCTCATCTAAAAGCTAATAGAGAAATGTACGTTTAATACTTAATCAAGTCACTCTAACACGCCCCACACATACAGGCAGGATTAATTTTTGTCTCAAGCCTTGCATGTGTAATTTTCTCATAAATGGGTGGCGGTGAGATTCGAACCCTAGATCTTTGTTAACCATGGGCTCTGATACCATGTTAAATGACCATATCATCTAAAAGCTTAGCTAATAGAGAAATGTATCATTTAATACTTAATCAAGTCAACCTGACACGTATAAAAATCATACTTTAACAATTGATCGACCCGTCTCACATAATTAATCATAATGATAAGTTGAAATATTCCATTGGAAAAAAATTCAATTAATTTCATTTTACAAACATGATCCTTATAGCGTTATTTTTAATCTTTAAATTTTAAATTTAAATCAACATTAACTTAATATCAATTTTTGTCCTACAAATTGAATTTTTTTCATTTTAATTTATTTTTCTTTTATTTTATTTATAAATTTTCTTTATTTCGCATTCTTTTTCTATTTTTTTTTATTTTCACGTTTTCCCTTTATCCTATTTTATTTCTCCAATTTCTGCACACAAACTAAATCACACAAATTGGAAAAATAATGAGAATTGAAATTAGGATATTAAAGTAGAAAAAATTTGCATTACTCTTTCGATGTTTTGTTTTGTTTTTTTTTTTAATTTTTCACTTATCATTATATAAATATTAATATTAATTTGAAATGTTCAAATTAAAAATATGAAATCGTTTATATATGTTTTTAAATAACTATCACTTTTTATTAAAAATATTATTATTTTTATTCAAAATTATTTCACATTTTATTTAAATTATAGTTTTTTTATAAAATAATTTATTGCATCATTATTATTCTTTATTAAAATATTTTATTGGTGTCATGAAAGTTTTTCTGTAAAAAATTACTCTTTCCGTCCGCTGATAATATATCTATTTTGCTATTTTGATTGTCCATTTTAAAGGTATCCATATTCGCTTTTTAGCAAAATGACTCTCTCCACACATGGCTTGATCGGTGTCGTTTTCACCTAAATTTTAGTATCTTTTTATTATGTATTGTTTTATATATTTCTTCATTTTGTATATCATTTGGTGGTATTATATGAACATATGGAGATTTGTGCTTTGAAAAGATAAATGTGTGATTTTCATGATTAAGTGCCTTAAATGCGCGATATTTGTAAATATTTAGAGAATTGATGTTTTGGTGTAATTTGTGCCATTTTCAAATAAAAATGGATTCTGGACGCGATAAAGAAGATGTGGGAAAAAACGGAGCTCAATTTGGAGTTGAAACGAGGGAAAACAAGCCAAAACAAAATGCTGAAAAAACACACGTCCAAATCGTGTAATTTTTCTGTATTCATGTTGAGCACAAAATTGGAGGTGTGATATATGGTTGGAAATCCAAGGAAGAGAGGATCACGTGAGCGTAAGAATCATTCGAATTGGAGATCAGATATAGAAGTTATGCACGAAACGATGAGATTACTCTGCTGAAAACAACCCAACTCGAGTTGCAAGGTGCAACTCGAGTTGCCAACTCGAGTCTAGTTGCACTCCAGAATGTGTCCAGAAGCCCAACTCGAGTTCCAAGGTCTAACTCAACTTGCAACTCGAGTCGAGCTGAGTTCCGCAAAAATTCCAATTTCTGATTCATCCAACACGACTTTACAGGCGAGAGCTCGAGTTATCAACTCAAGTCGAGTTAGGTATGGTCCAGGTCGAGTCGCAAGCCGAGCGGGGCAGAGAAAATCATCCCGAGAGCCAACTCGAGTTGCAAGACTCAACTCGACTTGCAACTCGAGTCGAGCTGGGCTTAAAAATCAGAGAATTTCAAGAAGCTTCTAGAAGGTTCCAAGGGGTTTAAATACATGTTTTGATCAGAAATTACGGGAGGAATCATTTTGGGATCAGTTTTCACACACACTAGACACCTAAATCACACACATTCATCTCCATCTCTTCCATCCTTCACTTCATCCATTCAAACCACTTGATCTCCTCAAATCCATCCATTAATCCATCCATCAACCAATCTAAGAAGAGGAATTCATCATTGGTTGAAGATTTTAGCATGATCAAAGGGGAGCAAACTTACCTTTATTTTGTTATTTTCTTCATTATTTTGCTCAATTGGAGCATGTCACAGATTGTATTGAATTTGTAATGATATGTAGTGGCTAGTCCTCATGTGAGGCTAACAATGTGATTGGTTAGGAATTATGTAGATTTTGCACACCACATGTTTGATGAAATGATTGTTATGAATATTTTCTATCATGAATGCTTATTCTCATTTTATGTATGATTTGTGTGGTTAAATCCTCTATTCATAGTGTTAGGATGAACATTCCAATATTATGATTAGTGGTTTAATTGAATCATTGATTGCATGAGATGACTTAGTTAGTATGAGGAGAGGTAAGTCATACCCTTCAAGTGCTTAGAACCTCATGATAGGACATTAGTGATGAACTAGTGAGGGGAACCCAACTTATGATCATAGTACCTTAAGGGAATTGAGAGTAAGAACAATCCTAGGAGATTTAACTTGTAAAAGAGTTAAAAACCTAATCACCTTGGCAATAGGAGTTAGGGGTACAAATGTGATTGCCTTTAATATCATAACATGAAAACCATCAATGGATGTGTGTGTGTGAGTCTATATATACCTTATCATGAATGTTGCTTGCCTTACATAATTCTTAGCTTGTTCACCTTCACCCATCATCCATCTCATTTGTACATGTTCTATCTTTAATTGCTTTCCTGGTTGTTAGTTTGTAGTATAATCATCCCTCCTTATTTGATTCGTCCTACTAGAATAAAGCATTTCTCAAATACGACTACCCACTTTCGCCCTTGGGTTCGATATTATATAATTTTTGCACTTGGTCGCTTACGTGCTACAAACGATAGAGTACACTTGCTCTAAATCAATTTAACCAAAATTGAAACCAAGTTCATGGCTCACCGCTCACAATCAATACAATTACCCACTTTATTTTAAATAACCTTAATCTACGTGTAAAATACAAACGATTACCTTATTGATGGACGGAGGTAGTATTACACAAATATTTGCAATCTTGTATTAACAGATTCAAATGTAGTTAATTAGATACTTTTCTCCATGATTTTTTATAATAATTAAATTAAATTCATTTTAGAGGTGCGTCGGGTGTTTTCTGCATCCTTTTAGTATTACTCTTTTTAACAATGAGATAATTCTACTCGAAAGAATTTTTCGATAAAAATAATATTTTTTTTACATAAAGAGTACTTAATCTCTCTTATAATGTATATTAATCTTACATTATACTAAAATTAACCATATTAATCCACCCTATAAGATAATTCCGGTTCAATATTCATTCGAGTAGTTATGAAACGGCATGTTTCTCATGTAAATATGTGAATCATGAATTAAATAAAGAGTTTAATTAATGAGATTCTAATAGCATTAGATTAGTGACTTACATGATTAAAATGACAAACCGGTTTGTTGGATCTATCGCATGATAGAATTAGTTCTTTGATTTCGCTTCAGATTCCAACACATGATCATCAGTTCAATCACGACGGATTCATTTTGCCATTTTAGTTGTCCTCTCAAAATGTACTCCTTCCGTTAATGTATTCATTTTTTTATACTTAGATTAAAAGGTATTATTATTATTTGCAGTGGGTAGTTGAATTAGTCGGGAGTGTGAGTCCCATATTTTAATTGTATCAGTAATCTGTTTGGGTCCCATATGTTTAAAAAGAGAAACAAATACATAGAGAGTGGACGACCCAAAATAGTAAGGATGAATGGAATTTTCTTTGTATTGTAAAATGAACCCACACATGACCCATCATTCACCATTAATACAACTATTCACTTTTGTGTCTAGGTACTAACATTGATCACATTATTTTTCTGATCTAGTTGTATTATATTTCAGAGTGTAGGTAACTCTCTTACCTCACTCGTTTTTATTTGAATAAAAAGAAATTATTTTACTGATAAAAAAAATACAAGTATTCACTTAATATAAAATAATAATACTCTTTAATCCACATAAAAGAATAAATAATTACCTTATTGATGGAAGAATGTAGTATAATAATAATAATAATAATAATAATACTTCTGTCATGCACTTAATATTATCGACACTGTAGATATTAACCGATTTTATTATTTTTTTTATAGAATATTGTGGTATTTTAATTAATATATTAAATATAAAGTATGTTATGTGTGTTAGGTGAAAATGATATCTTTAATGCAATGTTCATTTCCGGGTTCAAATCTGGAATTGGAATTCAAAACCCAATTCTAGATTTTAAAAACCACCCTTAATATATACCTACTACACTCTCCCTCCTCAATTAATACACTTTCTCTCTTTATCTCTTCTCTCTTATTTAACTTTTTAAATAAATTAATACATTAATTTGACATAAAGTTAAAACCTACCCTACTCAAAACCCAAAACAAACATAGAATAACTGTCCATGGTTTTCAAACCACACATAACCCCAAACCAAACATCACCTAAAAGAATTTATTACTAAAAGATACACATTTTAATAGCTTAATTACTCTTAGCTACATTAAAAAAGAAAAATAACTTGGAACTACACAAGTTCACAATGATTTCTCAGAATTACCCTTTATTGTAGAATAAATCTCATTCCAGCATCTTCTATTCCACAATTAGGTGAACATCTTTCATAAAGGTTTTCTGGCGCATAGCATTCCGGCAACATCGAAGTTCCGGCAGATGTTCTCCTAGCGGCGGTCTCAGTCAACGGATGTTGATATGACTATCCAGAAAGTCGGCTGATTGTTGTATTCCGTCTCCAAAATCGGGAATTTCGACATGGATCCTTATGTCAGCTTCGTTCTAATCAATCAATTCCGATTTCAATTATTCAACCTAAAATTTTTAAATTGAATTTTAGCACAAAATATACCTAATTTTAAATTACCGTAGGACGACGTACGAAGACTACTTGGAGCTCCTTGATCACTCAGTGGATCTTCTGACTTACTCACATCTGCCGTGCCCGATGACGAAACCTCCAATCATATACAGGACATACTGATGTGGCTTAGTGCCGCAATAACGAATCATGATACTTGCAACGAATGCTTCGATGAATTGAACGGTGATGTGAAGAATCACAAGTCTGATAGGATGACGAATTTGTCTTAGCAATGAGCAATTCGCTTGCTATTTATGCTGGCGGCAGAGAAGAAGGATTGATATTCTGCTTCTTATTCGTCGTCTACCGCCTCAAGTTCCCAACCGCAAATCTGGTTCGCGTCACCAAAAGAACAACTAACCCGTCACCTGTTGATTCCACTGACGCCGCCACTCACCAACAAAATGGATTTTATGCAAGATTTCAGTAAAAGCTATCTTTTAGGTTTTGCTACAGCTGTAAGAAAGGGGTCGAGGAGGAGGGTCCATGTTGATGGATTGGCTTCTTCCGCATCAAGGTAGGTAATTTCAAAGCTTTTGGAACTGTAAAGTTGTTTAGAAGTTTTTCCATCTGAGCAAATTTGAGATTGTTAATTTATTTCATTCTTTTCTTATATGCACAATTTGAGGGCTCCATTTGTAATTTTTTCTTGTGGCGGGAGTGGTGTGCAAGGTGTTTGTAGCATAATTTGTGAAAGTTGCAGAAGAAAAAAAAGAGGTGGATGGGAGTCTTGATTTATTTATTTCAGAAAATGTGTTAGAGATGATTTATTTGATTATAGAAAATGGTAGAGCTGGAAGTGTTTTCAGGCATACCCATTTAAAAAAATTTTAAATTCATCATAAAGTGAAGAAAAAAGATGTTTTCTTTGTAATACCCATCTCCCCTTATGTGGCCGATCAAGATTTATAAACTATTCAGGTGACTTTCCTTTTTTTAGTCGTGACTAGGAAAATAGACAAAGTAAAAAAAAGTGCAACAATACAATGTGTAATAACTCAATGTGAAAAAATGTGCAAAAGATAAATATGCGTAAAGTTAAAATGTGCAAAAATCTGCATTACATGCAGAAAAATCTGAATTCCTTACATTTAATCAGAATATGATCATTATAAAATGTAGTTGTCGGATTTGGGGAAAAATTTTGTTAAATCCGAGAATTGGGAGAGAATCAAATTTGGGGGTAAATTTAAATTTCATGCAGAAAAAATTGCATTTCGTGCATTTAATCAGAATACGGTCCAAGAAATTAGAGTTATGGGATTTTGGGGGGAAAATGCCTTAATTCTGGGGATTGGGAGCGAAATCGAATTTGGGAAAAAATCTACATTTTGTGCATTTAATCAGAATAATGATAAATTTGACAATCAATAATGTAGTAAAGAGTAATGGTTTTAGGTTTGTGTATCTAATAGTAATTTTGAAATATGTAGTGTACCTACTAGTAACTATCTCATTTTTAAAATTAAGATGACTTTATTATATTATGTGATGTATCAATTTTAGATTATTGGATACTCTTCTCACTCTATGTCTTTCGCCTCGTGACCTCTGTCAGTTTCCCCTTTCGATGTCAAAGGGGTTCTATTCCATAGGTTGGTGGTAACTTTCCTCCTTACTTTCTCTTAGTTACATTGGTTTCCATGGATCATTGTTCACTCTTTTGTTCACTCACAAGAATGATTACCCTCAAGTGTAATAGATCAATTGTGGTACACGCGTGACCAAGTTAAATTATCCAATCCACGGGATTAGAGTTAGATAAAATACGCACTAAAGAATTCGTACCACTAATAATTAAGACAAAGTAACCTTTTCTGAATTGGAATTAATTAACTAATTATGCAAAAAAATAAATAGCAAAATAAATAAAATAGAAGCCACACTCACAGGTGTTTCAAGAGATAAGAACACGATAGTTCTAGGAAAATCCAATTTATCATTTGAAATAAGACAAATAGAAAAGTGAATCAAATCATGCAGAATTTTATAGGAATGATCACACTTAAACATGTTAAACCACTAAGGACAAGTAAGATTTAACAGTTTTAAAGAACATAAATTCCTTGAACCAAATTAATAAGATAATTCTCTATTCTCTCGCTAGGTACTTCATGCTAAATTCAATCTAAAGTTAGAGTACTAGACTTCCCTTTATAGGTACAAAAAAATTAAATACATATAACCCTTATTCGCTTTCTAGGCGATTCACATGCAAAATCCCATATAGGCTAGTGCAAGAGATCTATCCTTTTTAGGTACTAAAGGGATTGGATTAGGGGTTCCTTTCCATATTTCTCTTTAACAATGGTCATGAAAGATAATAAGGTATCATATATTGATCATCAAACAATCAAGGACTATATATTGGTCAATCCCCTTCAATTGCCACGAAATAACAAATATAATCATGCAAGATATTCAAATCTCAATCATATATCAATCAATAATAATATCATGAATATATAATTGACAAGAAAATTAATAAACATGATCATAAAAGTTTAAAATAAAATGTCAGTAAAGAATAAATATTCTATAAAAATTATCATCACAGATATCTAAAATCTCAAATCAACATGATAAACTTTCAAACCCTAAAATTATCAATAAGAAACTAGTCCATGGTGTTACAAGCAACAACCACAGCAATGAAATTGTTCTTACTCATGAGTCTATGAATCAACAATAAAAAATAAAAGAAAGAAGAAAAACCCTGTTGTCTAAAATAATTCTCTGTCTTTTTTTTTCATCTTGATGATTCTCCTCCATTCTCCTTCTCAAGTAGCAAACACCGTGACTGAGTGTGAAAGATGATGGAAGAAAGGCGAGTGAAGGATAGTGTTGGCGTTCGATCATTTGGTTAACGTGAACTGTTAGGGTTCCATGCAATTCTATATCAGCAGAAGCAAGAGTACAAAATTGTATTACTTTTCACCAGGGTATGTTGAGGAAGAACAGCTGCAGAAACAAACTCTTGATCTTCTGCTGTATTCCCAAGTCCAATATTGGCGTTGTGTGGGCGACGATCTTCAAGATCCTCTCAATCTGCTTTCTCCCTTATTCTAACGTGTTTTAGGCATCAATTAGGGTTTTCGGATAGATGAGATGACTTATATATGGGGCTACAATAGGGACCAGGAGGAGAAATTAGAGTAGGGTCTCCATTGGGCTTAAGTATCTAAGTTTAACCCAAAACTTATACTTAAGTCCAATAATAATAATATAGCCCACTAAAATATTATTGCTGCACTGCCGCTCTAATCCCATATTACATTATGAGCTCCTTTTTATTATGAGCCCATTAGTCTCCCCGTCTTTAAGATAAACAATGCCCATTAATTAATTAAGTTACTGACAACTCCATTAATTAATATCTCATCCGAGAGTAGTACCACTCGATCTTGTTATCATGCTGGAATAAATCCACCTGCAAGGTTTACATGATAATCCTTATGAGCTCCTCAAGGGGACATCATCAGCCTAGCTATTTAATAGGACACAGATTCCTTCTACAATCAACAACGTACCATAGAGACAACACTATTTTCCAACTCACCGAGTTTGTTGATTTAATAATTAAATCTCACCCATTGATGAATTAAAGATATACATACTGGCTTACATGTCGAGGTTATTGTATATGGATTAAGAGAACGAACATCCATAATAACTAAGATCAAGTTCTCCTATATGGTGAGTATAAGTCGAACGATCTCAAGCGAACCTTCTCAATACACATAAAGTGCACTAATGTGATTTTATAGTCAAGACAAACTAATACCAAATCACACTACAATCATCCCGATAGATTGTCCCCGTCTATCTCGGTTGTGAGCATCTATTTATACTCTATAAGGAGCCGATATTATGATCTTCCGTGCGACGCCACACACCATATTATCTGCAGAATAAAGTAAGTGAACTTTTGCAATAACATATAAATAAATTATAATTTGCAAAATGTTTGATCAATGATTCTCATTTCAAATATTGCTATAATATTTTTCATACTAATGCTAGGCTTTTAGTATACAATCCAACAGATAGAAGGTGAGAGGCGGAATTGCGTGAGGCGTGAACTGTATCCTATGGCTTCTGTGTCCAGTGAGGGCATGAACGTGTGTACATATATAACTGGAAGAAGGCTGGATGTCATACGCATGGGCTTCGTTAGCGTAGTGGGCTGGGCCCCATATATTAACAATGCAATCCAATTCACATAGTTGTAGATTCAATTATCCATGCTGAGCCCCACTTGAATTTCTAACTCAATTACTAACATGGCAAAATGAATCAATCATGGCTCATTTATTAAATTTTAAATCCTCCATAAAGCTCCATGATGTGTGTTTTCTTTAAACGTAAAATTATTCCCCAAGTATTAAGGATATCAATTGCAGCTTAGGCAAGTGGCCAAGTTAAATATTGAACCCTAAAGACAGCGCATTATCAATTTAATTATTTACTAAATTAATTAAGACGAAGTGGCAATAAAATTTAAAGGATTAATACCCAATTAACTAAAATACTAAAAATTAAATAACAATTAAAATAAAATAAACACAAGAATAATACAAATGTGACTCAAGAATAGAGAATAGGTAGCCCTAGGATAATCCGGTTTCACTAATTAATTTTTCTTTCGTGTATCAATATCCGATTCTACCTTGTGGAATATGGACGCATCATTAAGCCATGCAAATCTACTCTACTGACACAAGTAAATATGCATGTAACACGTGTGAATAACCTTGGAGTATGAGATATAATTTCACCCCCCTTTCTAGGTACTATCAGTATCAATTATTTCCCCCTAGGATTAGTACTCTAACCCGATATGATCTTCCTTTAAAGGTACTATAAAATTAACCTATTTATCCTGCTTATTAATCCGAATTCAATTCAATTAATAAACATTCATATATGAAAATTCTAATAAAGCTTCGGAGTCCCCTCACTTAGAATCATAGCATGGAATCCTGTTCAGCAGTGAACGCGCTCAATCTACAACCAAGATATATATTCAGACACTATATAATAGTTGAAGATGCACAAATCGACCGTGAATATGAATTAAAAATGCATAATCATATATAATATAATTCCACAAGTAGTGTTGTACGGAGTATACAAACAAAAGTTCAATTAATTCAAAAAAAACCTTTAAAACCTTATATCTACCAAAAAGGCTCTAGCCCATAGTTTGAAAAAATTAGAAAATAGAATAAAAGAATTAAGAAGACCCTTGTTGTAGCGATCTCCTTCCTTCTTTCTTCCGTCTCTTCAAATCCTCTTGATACTCCTTCTTGGATCCACAGACAAATCTTCACAGTGATGGATGGATGGCGGAAGGAATGGATGTGATGGTGTGGGGAGTGATCCCCCCTTGTGGGGTGGTGTAGTAGGATTGTATTGTGATCTTAACCCTTCTAATGATGTCCTTTTATACTTGAAACTCTCCTAATGGACCTTGGATGAGCTTTTTTAGATAAAAATATGCACATACACGCATTAGGGGTGTAAAAACTGCTTAGAACTGGAAATTCGCGACGTTGCTCGACCAAACTGTTCTGGTCGAGCAACATGACTCTTGATCAAGAAATGGTCGAGCAACACACATGTGCGCAGAAGCTACTTTTTCACGCCGCTCAACTATTGCTCGACCAAACTGGTCTTAGTCGAGCAACACTCTTTTAGTCGAGCAAGCTTACGCACTCTCACCGTTTCGCGCATAACTTCCACATCTGAACTCCGATTTGAGTGATTCTTATGTCCACGCGATCCTCTCTTCCTTTGCTTTCTATTAGTATAAAGAAATCATAAAAAGTCCAACTTTTGACTGGCACTATTCATGCAAAGTGGCACAATCATGTTGAGTAGGAACAGCTTGTGCGACATCACTTTTTTTATCATTACTTTCTCGTTTGAAGTCCGATTGTGGTGTTTATTGAACCAAAATGACCGTCTTTTCCATGACTTTCCAAAAGTATATCACATTCTCAATTTAGACTTCCACACAAATACAAAAAAATTACACAAGTTGGACGTGTGTTTTGCAGCATTCTTGCACAAGTTACACCTTTTCTCCAACTTTGCACTTTTGATTCACCTAAAATACCATAAAACACCTCAAATGCACCTTTTTCTCACATATATCGAATATGAGACATTCGTGCTAATGTATAATAACAATTCCCATAAAAAAGTGTTAAATTGGATACTAAAACACGTTTATTTTCACTCTCATCACTCCACATAATCAGCATGCATGGCCAGCGTACGTTTGACAATTAGAATGATTTCCCTTTCTCAATCCATGCCATTCCTCACGTCTTTTTGTTAATTGCCATTAGACCATCACTAGCTAGCTAATAACGATTGATCTCCTTCAACTCCTACCCTTATATTTTATCAATTTTACTCCAAAATAGGTCCAAGCGTGAATACGAGTGCACGGGATATCAACTCTTAAAGTATTGGGGTAGGTTTGTGTGAGATTATCTCTCAGTTAGACATTTTACGATTTCGTAATTATTTATCATATTTTATTAAAAATGTTATCACTTTTTATTATAATATAAAATGTTCATGAAATAGATCACTGTACCCTTATTATTTTTCATTATTTGAGTATTACTTTTCATTATAAAGATTATTATTTCTTATCCGTCTTGAAAATCATCATGTGAGACGGTGACATGCAAGTCTTTGCCTAAAATATTATACTATATCTTAATTTATATGCATAAAACAAACATAAGAGTTTACCTGAGATGGAGGGAGTATTAGAATTAGAATAATACATCAAATTTTTTAGGTTTGAAACCAATGGGTGTAATCAACGTGAGTTTCTTCCATACAAAATGCTTGAAATGAGAGTTTCTGCTAGATGACAATGAGTTTATTCTCCTTTGAACTAGTCGGTCTACGAATCAATATCACTTTTATTAATAATGTTATCACTTTTTATTCATCTCAAGTAAGGGCTTACGTGAGACTGTCTAACATAAGACATGCCATAGTTAAAATGTCGAATTATTCAAAATGAAATATTAATTGCAAAACTAATATTAGAGTGCCACATATATTAATTTTTTTAGGAATGAATACAGTACCGCCACATACATAATAATTTTCATGGACGGGTGATGCTACCTACAATTTTATTTATCTATTTATTTATTTATTTTATTAAAATATTAATTGAAAGACTAAAATTATTAATAATAGGTGACACAAAATATAAAAAAAATTTAAGAACGAAAATAATGACGTTGTGTACACGATTAAAATTTTAAAATATATTTTATATAAAAAGATTTTTATTAGATTAAAGTAATAAAATTTTATAAAAATAATATAAAATAATCTTATTAGATTAAATTAAATCTTCATAAAAAATTACTTAAAATAAAATATTAATTTTATTTTTTTGATCCGACTCATTATTAAAATTATTAATAAGATAGATTAAATAAAAGGCTAAAACTTGTGTGTCCCCTGGGGCACACCGTGCGTCCATACCCTTTAGTATTAAATAGTATACCCTTTAATATAAAGACATGTACCTTTTATTTTCTAAAAAAAGTATCGAAATGAAGCCAACGTGTATTGAAATGAGAAAATGAGCATTGAAATGAAGAAAATGTGCATCGAATTGAGAAATGAGCATCGAAGCAAATGAAATGTTGATCAAAATGAGAAATGAGAATCGAAATGTAGAAAATGAGCATTGAAATAAAGGAAATGAGCATCCAAATGAAGGAAACATGCAACGAAATGAAGGAAACGTGCATTGAAATGATAAAATGACGTTTTTTTAAAATTTTTTTCATACATTCAATAACTAATTAAATATTAGAATTATTTTAATTTATTTACTATGTGTGTGTGTGTAGATTTATTATACCTAAATATGAAAAAAAAAATCAATAAAAATTAATAAAAAATACAATTAACTTTACAAAGTTTGAACCTATCGAGTTTGATGTAATATTAATTCATTATTGAATATTAAAAAAATTAGAAAAGTATTTTTCAAATTAAAACTGATAGGTTCTAATCTTTGTAAACCATACAATAATTTTTCTGCATTAAACCAGATCATTTCTAACCTTGTAAAGTTCATTGTTTTTTTTAGTTGCACTATATGTACTACTTTTCTCCCTCTCCCTCTCCCTCTCCCCCTCTTTGCGAAAAGGATTAGTTTTAGCTGATAGATTCCACTTCTTCTCAAGCATAGATTTTTGCAATAGAAGCACAACATCCACAAAATAGTCATGGTCAGAGGCTTCGTCACTCAAGAGGCTTGTACCATGAATTGCCCACGACTCCAGGGTACAACGATTGGAGGAAGCTGCAGCGTCCGCGTGTTTGACTAACAATGGGCGTTGATTTGTGAGGATATTATGATGATTTTTTTAGCGGTGATGGCGTTTTTCTTAGTCGGAGCAATTTGAGAGAGGGGATTACCTGAGATTAAGAAAACCTGCATCGAAATGAGAAAATGAGTATCGAAATGAGAAAATGAGTATCGAAATGAAGGCAACGTGCATTGTAATGAGAAAATGAGCAGTGAAATGAAGAAAATGAGCATCGAAATGAGAAAATGAGCATCGAAACAAATGAAATATTGATCGAAATGAGAAAATGAGTACCGAAATGTAGGAAATGAGCATTGAAATGAAGGAAATGAGCATCCAAATTAAGGAAACATGCAACGAAATGAAGGAAACATACATTGGAATGATAAAATAAGCATCGAAATGAAGTAAACTTAATCAAAATGAGAAATGAGCATCGAAAATGAAGAAGATGTGCATTGAAATGAGCATTAAAAGGAAGCATGCATTCGAAATGAGAAAATTTACATCGAAACGAAGGAAACGTTGATCGAAACAAGAAAATGAGCATCAAAATGAAGGAAATGTGCATCTTTATGAATGAAGATATTAAAAAAAACATTTTTCAAATTAAAACCGATAGGTTCTAACCTTTGTAAACTACAAAATAATTTTTCTACATTAAACCCGATTGGTTCTAACCTTGTAAAGTTCATAGTTTTTTTAAAGAAATTTTTATTAATTTTTTTTTCATATTTAAGAATAATAAACACACACACACACATATATATAGTATTGTATATATTAAAATAATGAATTAGTATTAGAATTATTTTAATTTGTATATATATTTATTAATTTTAAATAAGAAAGATATAACTAAAGAAAATAAATTAGCATTACAGTTTTAATTATTTTTTTAATTTTAAAAATGGTTTACCAGGTATTTATCGGTTTTAATTTAAAAAGGTTTTTTTAACTTATTTTATACATTCAATAATTAATTAAATATTATAATTATTTTAATTTATTTACTATACATAATATATATATATATATATATATATATATATATATATATATATATATATATGTGTGTGTGTGTGTGTGTGTGTGTGTGTGTGTTTGTGTGTGATTATACTTGAATATGAAAAAAAAACAATAAAAATTACTAAAAAATGCAATTAACTTTATAAAGTTTGAACATATCAAGTTTGAACCATGCAATAATTTTTCTACATTAAATCCGAACATTTCTAACCTTGTAAAGTTTATTGTTTTTTTAAGCTGCACTATATGTTCTACTTTTAGGGCATGTAAAGTTATTAATAATTATTCTGGTATATTTTAATAATATTAAGGTATATAACATGATAAATCTACCAATTATAAATATAGAATGTAGGGGTGTAAACGAGTAGGGTACATGTACTCCTACTCCACATAATACCCTCAATTATATTTTTATACCCTTAACCTACCCTATTACCCTAAATTATATCATCGGGTAGGGCGCGGATATTGCCCATCGAGTACATGGATAATCCGCGGGTAAATGGTTGCCTGCAATTTTAAAAAAATAATAATAATTCAAATAGTCTATTTCAAGCCACTCTATCTATAAAAGCTCGTCCTACCCTATTGTTTAGTGTGAAAATCTGCATGTTTTAGGGTCCGATTTAGCACCGTTTTGTGGAATTTATGTTCGTATTTTAGCACTAAATGGTTTATTTTCATATATTTAAGATATTGGTGCATTTGAGGTGTTATTTTGTGATTTTAGGTGGAAAACTGATTAAAAGTGCAAAGTTGGAATGAATGGTGAAATTGTGAAAGAATGCTGAAAAATGCATGTTCAATTTGCATAAATTTCTGTATTTGTGTAGAATTTCAAATTGATCATGTGATATATGATTGGAAAGCTACGGAGAAGAAGGTCATTTTAGATCAAGAAACACCTCAATCGGAGCTCAGATAAGGAAGTTATGATCAAAACGGTGAAGACGCGCAAGCTGTGCCGATCCTACACGACTTGTTCCAATTTTGCACGGCTCGTGCCCTTCAAATATTGTACTTTTTGTGATTTATTTTCATGGATAGAAAGCCAAGGAAGAGAGAGTCGCGTGAGCTCAAGAATCGCTTCAATCGGAATTTAAATGAAGAAGTTATGCTCAAAACCGTGAGGTTGCGCAACTGCCAGCGAGAATTTCGAAAATTCACAAAAATTACCGCCTATTTCCTATTTTCTTGGTGGCCAAGTTATTTCCTAGTTTAATATCACTCCATATCTTCCATAATTATATTTTTCCTGATTTTTCAAGATCCCACATCCTTTTACTCCCTATCTTATATTCCATTCTCACACATATATATACCTCATTTTTATCACCACATAAAGTGTGAAGAAATCACATAATCTACCACCACCACATCACCTAGGGCTTTAAACCCTAACCCATCACCTTCCGCCATCCATCTCTACCCTTCACCCGCCTTTCACCTATCACACTCAGTCACGGTGTTTGCTACTTGAGAAGGAGAACGGAGGAGGATCATCAAGACGGAAAGAGAAGACCGAGAATTATTCAATACAAGGATTTTTCTTCCTTATTTAATTTCTTATTGTTGATTTATAGACTCATGGGTAAGTTTTCATCTTTTACCATGGTTGTTACTTGTAACACCATGGGCTAGTTTCCTCTTGATAGTTTTAGGGTTTGAAAGTTTATTATGTTGATTTGAGATTTTATACATCTATGATGATAATTTTTGCAAAAATATTTATTCCTTATTGACATTTTATTTTAGACTTATATAATCATGTTTCTTAATTTTTATGATTTATCATTGATTGATGTATGATTGAGTTTGAATGTGTTCCATGATTATATTTGTTATTTCATGACAATTGAAGGGGATTGACTAATATATAGCCTTTGATTGTTTGACAATCAATATAGGATATCTTATTATCTTTACATGATCATTGTTAAAGAGAAATATGGTAAGGAAGCCCTAATCTAATTCCTTTAATACCTATACAAGATAGATCTCTTGCACTAGCCTATATGGAATTTTGCATGTGAATCGCCTAGAAAGCGAATAAGGGGTTGTGGGTATTTAATTTCCTTAGTACCTAAAGGGAATAGAGAATTATGTTATTAATTTGGTCATAGGAATTGATGTTCTTTAAAATTATTAAATCTCACTAGTCCATGAGTGGTTTAGCATGCTTAAGTGATCATTCCTATAAAATTCTGCATGATTTGATTCACTTGTCTATTTGTCTTATTTCGCATGATAAATTTGATTTTCCTAAAACTATCTTGTTTTTGTCTCTTGAAACACCTGTGATTGATTATGGCTTCTATTTATTTATTTTATTTAGAATTTATTTTCTGCAATATTAGTTAATAATTCCAATTCACAAAAGGTTTTTATGTCTTAATTATTAGTGGTGACAGTTATTTAGTGTGTATCTTGCTTAACTCTAATCCTTTGGGTTCGATATTTTTACTTAGTCACACGCTGAGCTACAATTGATTCCCTATACTTGGGGACATGCAAAAAGGTGAACAAGCACCTATACCACATATATGACTCGAATCTGAAATTTCAAGAAAAAAATTTAAAGAAATCATTTTCAGTACAATATATTATGAGATTCAATAATTTTAAAATATAATCGAGTAACTTTGACCTTATACAATATTGCAACACAATAAAATTTAAAAATAAATAAAAATACAAATTAATGCATAGTTAAACGAATTAATCCAATAATGCTCAACAAATTAACTACAAATGCATGGAATCAAGTTTATGTACTCCTCTGTCCCGCCACAAGAGTTACATTTTACTAATTAGGGCATCCCACTACAACAGTTACATTTCCTTTTTTAGTAGATATGACCCATATAAATCAATCATTTTATCTTCATGGGGCCACACACAACATTAATACAACTATCCACTATACATTTAATTATTATATCTCTTAACCTACAACATATTAAAATACTATAATTCTTAATCTATGTACAAACAGTAAACGTAACCCTTTTCATAGAATGAAGGGAGTATATAATGTGTTATAATATAAATGTACAATATATATTATAATGTACTCCCTCTGTCCCAACTTCAACTACACACTTTCTGTTTTGGTCTGTCCCAAATTCATCTTCACACTTCCATAAAAGGAAAAAACAACTAACTATTATCTCTTGAACATACTTTAATTTCAAAATTTGTCATCACCTTTTTAACACACAAAACATACTTTATAATATAAGTATTTATTACCTAAAAATACCATACTACCCCCAAAAATATGTTAAAAAGTGACTTTTCTTAAACTCCGTATCTACAGTAAACTTGAAGTTCAATTTGGGATGGAGGAAGTATGCAATATGGTTAATATATAATTATATAATATGTAATAAATAAACGGGTAATCGCGTAGGGTAATCGGGTATTTTAAAAAATCCATACCCTACCCTTACCCTTAAAGTTGTCATGCGGGTGCGGGTACTACCCTACCCTAAATTCAAAAATACTCTACCCTACCCTCACCCGATAGGGTATTATCCGCCGGATACCCGTATCCGTAGGTAAAATTGACACCCCTAAATGTATAAATATTACGGGAAGAGAATATAACAGAATGAATAAATTAATAATTTTTAATTGATATACCAAAAACCAAAGAATAAATTAGTAAATGACTAGAGAGAGAAAGTCTAGAGAGAGAAAGTGGGCTGAGTGGGTGAGAAACAGGGTAGTTCATAGGAAAACCTACTCCGTGAGTAATCCGGCGAGGCATATATCCAACCCTTTTTGGAACAACGGTAGGTGTCAGCAGTTTAAAGTTGGTCATGGTGCAAAAGGATTGAGTTCAGCTAGAGAAAATCGAAGGTAAGAGGACAGGTACCAAAGCTTCTTCTTCAAAAATTTTCTCAAGGATTGCAGCATGGATATTCTTAAAAGAAAGTTTGATTCCTTCAGTAGCATTGATCTCTTTTGCCCACAAAAAGTTGATAAATCTGGCCAAAAATTTAGTTTTGTCCGTTTTCAAAAAAAATGAGAAAACTAGATCTGCTACTTTCTTGAAAGCTCTAAACAACATTTGGATATATACCTATAAACTTAGAGTTTATTTACCAAAATATGAAAGGAACTATCATCACTTCCCCACACAAATCCCCTCTCAAACCACTTTTCCGGCTAATGTTGGTATCAGAAGAGAAGGTTATTCATACAAACAGTTCCTAATTGGCATTAACCCACAGAATGAATGCCATGAGAATAGGAAGGAAAATTCAAAAGGGAAGATCCCGGACATATCTATAAAGGAACCTATTTCAAAATGCGTTCCTGTCGAAGAGGATCTTAACTGGTTAAAGAACTGTTGGGTAGGCCTCTTCAAGAAAGAACATTCCTGGAACAACATCGAGGAGGAAATTTCAAGGGAATAGGTTAACCAGTTTAAACTATGACATATGGGTGTCAACACTATCTTAATAGAGAAACTCCAGCCAGATCTAACTCCATCTCCAGGATATGAAGAATGGCAGAAGTTTTGGTTTGAGTGGGCACGTCCCTGGAGTCCTCAAGATATTGGCCAACAACTCCAGGTATGGATACGTTGTGGTTCGGTGTCCCTTTACATGCTGGAACAAGGATTTTTTTTCATAAAATCAGCGAACAGATCGGATGCTTCGTTGAGATTGATCAGTCCACTTCTAGCAAATCAAATCTTGAATTTGCAAGAGTTTGTATGAACATTTCTAGACTAGAAACTATTAATAATATGATTTCGGTAGACATCGGAGATCGAAGATTTAAGATAAGGATTATTGAAGAATTGTTATCATCTTCATTATTTCATAATGGAAGTATTCAATCTAGTGAATCAGAGTCCTACACAGAATGACTCAATACGAAGGATTTTTTTCACATCCTTCGAGTTGGTCCCCGCTGTCATTCTAGAGAAGATGTTATCGCTAGAAAATCTAATCCATGAAGTGCAATCGACGCTGCTAGAAGAATCCCAACAGTTTCATCTTGGGACTCCAAATGTAGCACATCTTTCAATGAGAGAACATTCCAACATACCTGGGAAAATGGAAAAAACGGCGCATAAACATATCTTTTCAGACACGTCATGCATGCTGTTGGATATGCAAAAACATCTTAGCCCAAAAAGTTCAGGCCCAACACATCAAGATATGGGCCTGGAACTAAACTCTTCCTCATTCCTTCCCCTTATTCATAACCCAAGCTCAATCCTTAACAATAGTGGCCTGGATTTAAACCCCCCATCTCCAAATCCATCTACCAACAACCTAAGCCACATCGATTCTTTCTCAGATAACTCTTCCCCAGTTGATTCATCTAATCCTCCCTTGAACTTATGCCCTCCATCTCCTCTTTCTTTAACCTATATCATTCATCCTTCTACTTCCATAGATCTTCCACCCTACCTCCGAACCCTTTCCTCACAGTCTGCCTAACCCACTTCCTTCTATCCCCACTTCAAATTACCCTTGCACCTCTAGAAATACTTCCATTAGAAATCACTTCAAAACCATGAAAAAAAAATCCACAAACGTACACAGAAGAAAATGGAGATACATAATTTTGTCAAGTACATTAGAGATATGGTGTCCCAAACAGCAGACAGAGAAATTGTTGGCCTTCCGTCGAAGCAGTAAGGTAATTTTTAAAGCCTCCTTCCCCTTCCGATCCTATTCGATTGGAAGCTTGTAAAACTTGGGAGGTTGGAAAAAAATTGTGTCTGATAAGCTCAAATTAGATAGAGACAGTTAATCATCTTATGCCGTTAATATCAGCACCGGCACTGTATGACACCAGAGACAAGGAGTTCAGTTCTAATCAGATATGCGTCTAATCTCATATTTCGATACATGGAGTCCAAAGCAAACAAGATGAAATTCGCGAGCTTATTTGAAAATTGAAGCCATGTATTTGTTACATCCAAGAAACCAAAAAAGATAACATTGATGAAAGTACATGCATATTATTGTGGGGAAGCAATTCATTTTGGATGGGCTTGCAGGCAATTTGAAGGCCGTTCTAGAGGCATTCTATCTCTATGGAACAAAGATACTATTCAAGTTAGCAATAGTTGGAATATGGAAGGCACTGTCATCATTAATGGCTTTTGGGGGACGAACATGACTGATGTTTGTTTGATCAACATGTTGGCGTTCAATTGTTTGGTTAACGTGAACCTTTAGGGTTCCATACGATTCTATATCAGTGGAAAAAAGAACATAAAATCATATTACCTTACACCAGGGTATGTTGAAGAAGATGAATTCTCGCAAGCAGCTTGCGCGACCTCACGACTTTGGACATAACTTCCTCATCCAATCTCCGATTTGAGTTATCTTCACACCAAAACGATCCTTTCTTCCGTGGCTTTCCAACCACATATTAGATTACCTGTTTTGAGTTCAAAAAGATCACAGAAAAATCATGAAAATTGACGATCAGGTTGCTGAAAACAACCTTTTGATCTTCTGCTATATTCCCAAGTCCAATCTTGACGTCGTGTGGGCGACGATCCTCAAGATCCTCTCAATCTGTAATCCTCCCTCAAACTCATGTGTGTTAGGCACAGTCATTGGATTTCCAGATCACTAAGATGACTTATATATGGGCTATAACACGGACCAGGAGGAGAAATTAGAGTGGTGCCTCCATTGGGCTTAAGTATCAATGTTTTGCTCAAAACTTATACTTAAGTTCAATAATAATAATATATTCCACTAAATAATATTACTGCACTACTGCTCTAATCCCAAATTATGTTATGGGCTCCTTATTATGAGTCTGTTAGTCTACAATGCCCATTAATTAATAAAGTTACCGACAACTACGAGTAAATTCATTTTTTGGTCCCATAGGAATTGACTTAGTTTATTTCAGTCCCAAGATAGATATTTTTTTCGATATAGTCACGTAACTACGTAATTTGATCGATTTATGGCCAATATCCGCTGGAATCTTGATTTTTGTCGGAAAAAGCTCAAGTGTGGCACACACAACTGCACGATTTGGAGCAATCCGACATGGTGATCTGATGTGGCAGCTACATAAAATCTGGGCCATTGATTTCCCCATGTCAGCGATGTTTTGGAAGAATTTAAAATTCACGCCGTAAGGCAAGAGGGTTATCGGTACCTCCAATTCTCCTCCAAACATGGCTTTTATATGAACAATGTTTTGATAATATTTGAAATGAGAATCATGTGATCAAACGTTTATAATTATGTTATTGCGAAAGTCCATTTACTTTGTACTGTAGATAATGTGGTGTGAAGCGTAACACGGAAGATCATATTATTGGCTCCTTATAAAGTATAAACAGATGTTTTCAACCGAGATAGACAGGGACTATCTATCGGTATGGTTGTAGTGTGATTTGGCATTAGTCTGTCTTGACTATAAAATTGCACTAGTGCACTTTGTGTGTATTAAGCAAGACTGCGTTGAGATCGTTCGATTTATACTGACTATATAATAGAACTTGATCTCTGTTATTATGGATGTTCATTCTCTTAATCCCTATACAATAACCTCGACATGTAAGCTAGTATTTATTTCTTTAATTCATCAATGGGTGAGATTTAATAGTTAAATCAATATGCTCGGTGAGTTGGGAGATGGTGTTGTCTCTATGGTATGCTGTTGATTGTAGAAGAAATCTGTGTCCTAACGGAATTGGTTGATGATATCTCCTTGAGGAGTTCATAATGATTATCATGTAAACCCTGCAGGTGGATTTATTCCGGTATGAAAATAAGGTTGAGTGGTACTACTCTCGGTAAAGATATTAATTAATGGAGTTGTCAGTAACTTAATTAATTAATGGGCGTTGAATCTTAAATACGGGGAGATTGACGGGCTCATAATAGGAAGGAGCCCATAACGTAATTTGGGATTAGGGTGGCAGTGCAATAATACTTCTTTATTAGACTGATTTATTATTATTGGCTTAAGTATAAGTTTTGGGCTAAACTTAGATGCTTAAGCCTAATGGGAGGCCCAAACCTTAATTTCTCCTCCTGGTCCCTATTGTAGCTTATAAATAGTCAATCTTAGCAGTTCGGATATTCACCAATACACGCCTAAACACGTGAAAAAGGAGATTGACTACAGATTGAGTACGTCTTGGAGATCGTTGCCCACATAACGTCAAGATGTGGCTTAGGAATACAACAGAAAATTTGAAGGTTGTTTGTTCTTCCTGTTCAACCTCTACATCAAACCTTGGTGAAAGGTAATACGATTCTATTATTATGCTTCCGCTGCTGTTGAATTGCATGGAACCCTAACGGTTCACGTTAAACAAAATATCCAAATGCCAATAATTGGTACCAGAGCATAGGTTCTATGGCTAAACGTGACACGTTAGGCTAGGTTTGAGTGGAATACGTGACATTAGGGTTTAGAACTTAATTCCTATTGGAAACCCTAATTGTACACTCACACACGTTCACCAAACGTGGCGCAGATGGACTTTGGCTGGCGAATCACGGATTAATGTCGACAGCAAGACCGTTGGGTGGCAACACTCGGTGGCTGATGGCCGGACATGAGCGACGACAGCATCATATCTCGACGGGGCTGATGAAAGTTGTTAGCACGACTGAACGGACGTGGCATGAATGATGACTCCACGTGCAACGATGGATGATACAGACAATGATGAAAAGTCATTGGTCCGGTTACTGTTGGCGTGCGTGTCTACCGACGCTCGCAGCTGGACATCCAACAGATAGCGTATGGTGAAGCCAAGGCTTATGACGGTTCTTGTGGGGGTTTTCGCTGATGGCTGGCATGGCTGTCGCACACGGCTGAACGGCGTGCTCTGGAAGGTGTCCTGACAGGGCTGACTGCGGTGGGTGGCGTGACTATCAGCGGATGAATGCCCTCGCAAAACTAGATTTCGTGCGAGTCTTGAAGAAGTCCTGGGCTAGTCCTCATGGGTTCATACAATGGCAAGGTATGGTGTTGATCCCTCTGAGGCTAGCGGCCGTCGGTTGGCTGCTGCGTAACATCAAGTACGGTGGCAGAGCGTTGGCATGTACAGTGGTGGAGTGGAGCACGTGTGATCGAGGGATGGCTAGGCTGTTGTGCAGTGCATGCTGGATGTGCACAGATGGGCCCCTGATGACTTGCTTGACGTGTACGGTTGCGGGCTGGTGCAGGGTGGTTCACGGACGACACAGGATGTGGCACAGAGGTAGGCTGATGAGCTGACATGGCACATGGCTGCATGTGCTTGAGTCATGCTAGGCGCTTTTTGGCTGCCGGTGAAGTGAACATTGCCAAGGGTTGCGCGCAGACCTGTGCACGGAGCTGAGTATTGGTGCACGCAGGGGAGCTTGGTGGTAAAGCTCATGTCGAGCTTTATCATGGCGTTCTGCTCGAGTCGAGCTTTATCATGGTGTTCTGCTCGTGTCGATCCTTGCGACCTCATCGGGGAGGTCGATCCCCATCTGCGTTGCCCACATTCATGCTTGGAGGCGAAGAAATGAATTCACTGGTATATATAACTGCAATAATTGATTTAATTATCTATTATTGTTATATATTTGGATGCATGTTCTATTTAATTTACTGCCTTATTTTTCGTAATAAGAGCATGCTAGGTTGTGTATTTATTTATGAATATTATATGCATGTAAAACCCTCTTGTTTAATAACTAAGTAGGAGAGAGATTGGTCAATTAATCCCGCGGCCTCCATTATTGATTTATTATGTGATGCAAGTAAGCTTATGAGTTGGTTATAGTGCCTTCCTCCCCAATGGATGAGTTTTATTTGTGGATCACTGGAATAAATTTCATTAAATAATTATTATTTGTAATGTGATGCACACAAGCTTATGAGTCGGCTATAGTGCCTTCCTCCCCAACGGATGAGTTTGTCTGCGGATCACTGGTACAAACTTATAATTGATGATTATATAAAATTATTTGAGCGCGTGTTGACTTCTCCAACTGTAAGGCACACAAACTTGGGTAACATACTTAGTATCAAATATGGTATACACTTAGGTGCAATTAATATGTATCCTCCCCAACGGAGTCACTACTATTAAATTGCATGGCTAAAGGACAACCGACTATTAATCATTGAGTCATAAGTTAATTATGACGTATGGAATTAATGGATAAAACCTTCTTTTGTGAATGCTAGGCTTTGTATACATCCACACTAACGTAGCATGCAAATTCATGGTGCTTGAGATGTCGATGAATTTATTTTATATTATTTATTGAGGGAATCAATTTTAATTATTACTGCTTAGGAAAATAAAAAATGTGTTCTCACTAAGTATGACTTCTAGTGCCTATTAAAGTCTCTAGTGAAGAAGTGAGAGGTTCATAGAAATATAATGATCTCATGCGACTCTTCGGATACTTGAGAAATGTAAAAAAGGTAAGAGGTAATGGTTAAACTTGATGAATGAATTGAAAATACTTGGAGTAGAAATTGAAGGGAAACCTAGGTCAATTTATTCTCCACAATTTGCCAAGATGTTTTGAGTAAGTTTCACTTGAATTACAAAAGGTTGTATATAGTGGGGAACTTTTGACAAAACGTGTGGCAAAGAAAAGCCATTTTCATCAATGAGTGAACAAAGATAGTATCTTATTCACTAGTTGTTGAAGCATGATTAGTGATGGCGTTTACTGACAAGTTGTGTGTAAATACCGGAATCACTAAGTGTATGCAACTAAGTGATGATGAGATTACTGTATAAATGGGTAAAGTTACGAAAGTAGTGATTGTTGCAGTGGGATTTGTTTATCTATCTTATGATAGGAATAAACATTTGATTTTAAGAAATTGTCTTTACGTACGTTTTCATAGAAAGAATTTGATTTCAGTTTCTATGTTTTACAGATAGATACTCTATTGCATTTCAATGACATAGTCATTATAATGAAGAATTGAGCTATAATCTGTTATGGTATGTTTGTGGCAATTTGCACACTCTTAAATAATGTTTCTCTCACGATGCAACAAATAGTGATTAATAATGCATCTTCTAATATTAGTAAGAGAAAGGAACCTTCGGAGATGAACTAAACATATCTTTGGCATCTAAGACTAGATCATTTTGCTTAAGTATGATTCGATAGCTGATAGCAGATGAACCGTTAGGTTTATTGGAAGTGGAAACTATTGAACTTGTGAATCTTACTTGGAAGTGAATATGATAAATTGCCTCTACAAGGCAAAGAGGTATAGAGCTATGTAAAGATATGTTGGAAATGATTCATACTGATTTGAGCGGTCCTAAGATTATCCCAGCGAGAGGTGTCTATGAATATTCGTTATTTTGTTTGACAATTATTCTAGAAACAAGATATATTTATTTGATGCACTGCAAGTCTGAGTACTATGATTAAATCAAGAAGTGCATGGCTGATGCGGTGAAGCGTCATGGAAAATATATCAAGTCAGTACGATTTAATCGTGGTGGCGAGAACCTCTTATGATAGTTAGGAGCTAATTATCAGAGGTTGGGATTGAATCCCAAGTTGACTACATCAGGAAAACCCATCAGAATGGTGTGACAAAAAGAAGGAATAGGACTCTTATGGAAATGGTCAGATAGATGATGAGTTATTTGGAATTACTAAATTCATTTTATGGGCAAGCCCTAGAAACAACATGTCGTATGGATGTTTGACTGTTTGTGGGGTATCCTAGAAAAATGAAGGCTGATTTATTTAAATAGTCCAAAAGATCAAGAGAATGATTGTTAACACAAACACTAGATTTTTGGAGAAGGACTTAGTAATAAATCACAACCCATGTATAATATGGTCTAAAATGAGTGAGAAAAGGGAAACACAAATTTTAGTACCAAGACTACAAGAGGATATACCACAAGTATACTACATCGCGTGTCACATCTGATACACAATTGCATGTAAAACCTTGTCTTAGTGGGAGGGTTGTTTTACAACACGATAGATTTATGTTTTGGGAAAGTCGTGAGATTTGGTCCCTAGTAAACATGAAATCGGCCCATGGATACGACGAAGCACTACAAGATCGAAATGCGGAATCTTAGTAGGTTGCAATGAATTTTGAAATAAAATCTATGGATTCTAAATCAAATCTGGGAGCTTGTAGGACAGTAAATGGTGTAAAAGCCATTGGAAGTGGTCATACAAAATAAAAGTGGATCATGATGAAAACCTTTGATGCAAAGCTTGTTGCGAAAAGGTATACTCAGAAAGAAGGGTTCGATTATGAGAAAATCTATTTCGCCGGTAGCTATGCCTAAGTCGATCCAGATTCTTTTATCTGTTACTACTAATGTTAATTATGAGGTATAACAAATAGATGTCAAGACAGCTTTCCGGATTGGAAGTCTTGAGGCAAACATCTATGTGAAGCAACCAGAGTGATTCGTTGCAAAGAGCTAAGAGCATTTTGAGTTTAAGCTTAAAAGTGTCCATTTATAGACTGAAGCAAGCTTCAAAATCATGGAACATCCGTTTTGATGAGGAAATCCAATCATATGGATTTAATCAATGCTCGGATGGGTCTTGTATATTGTAAAGAGTGGCGGAAACATGGTGGTATTTTCTTGTATGTACGTAGATGATATCTTGCTCATTGGAGACAATGAAAGAGTATTATCTGGCGTATGGGTATGGTTGATAAAGCGATATGAAATGAAGGACTTAAGAGAAGAAAAATATATCCTTGAGATCATGGTGATAAGGATCACAAAAAAGGATGTTATGCTTATCTCAAGCTTCATGTATTGATACAATCCATACTCGTTTTAGCATGCAACTCCTAGAAAGTTTTTCAAATTTTCGGAAATGTAGTGAATTTATCTAAGGAAATGTGTCATATGACACAAAAGGTAGATAAAGTTAATGAAGGTGATCCTTATGCTTCGGCAGTAAGAAGCCTCATGTATGCAATGCTATGCACGAGATTAGATATCTGTATTACCAAAGGCATAATCAGTGGGTATCAAGGTAACCCGGAACAAGAATGATGAACTGAGGAAAGACATATTTGAAGTGCCTGAAAAGGACTGGAAATTATATGTAGGCTTACCGGACAGATTCATTACTTCTTGAGGTTATATAGATTCGGATTTTCAAATCATGGGATGACAGTAAATCCACCTCAAGGTTGTGTGTTTAATTTGGGAAGTTGAGCCATAATATGGAGGAGTGATTATATAGAAATATATTTCGGACTCCACCATGGAAAAATGATAATAATGGAGCCTTGTGGCAGCGAAAGTATCTGTATGATTCTAGAAACTTCGTGATGGACTTAGATGTGATTCTGAGTTTGCCCAAGGTGATCACAATTTATTGTGATATTAATGGTGCAGTTGCAAGCTAGAAGGAATCACGAGCCCATAAGGCAATTAAACACATTGAGAACGAGTACTACCTGATACGAGAAATCGTATGATGAGGGAAAGGTTGTTGTCGATTAGATTGCATCGGATGATAACATAGTAAGTCCTTTTACAAGGACCTTAAGGCGAAAGCTTTTAATGGTCTAGTAGTGGGAGTAGGAATCAGATGTATGGCAGCAGATATGGCAACATAGTCTTTTAATGTAAGTGGAAGATTGTTGGATTGTATACTGAAAGTCTCGCTTTTTGTATAAACAATGTTTTTATAATATTTGAAATGAGAATCATGTGATCAAACGTTTGCAATTATGTTATTGCAAAAGTCCATTTACTTTGTACTGTTGATAATGTGATGTGCGGCGTCACACGGAAGTTCATATTATCGGCTCCTTATAAAGTTTAAACAGATGTTCACAATCGAGATAGATGGGGATTATCTATCGGTATGGTTGTAGTGTGATTTGGCATTAGTCTGTCTTGACTATAAAATTGCACTAGTGCACTTTGTGTGTATTAAGTAGGACTGCGTTGAGATCGTTCGGTTTATACTGACTATATAATAGAACTTGATCTCTGTTATTATGGATATACATTCTCTTAATCCCTATACAATAACCTCGACATGTAAGCTAGTATTTATTTCTTTAATTCATCAATGGGTGAGATTTAATAGTTAAATCAATATGCTCGGTGAGTTGGGAGATAGTGTTGTCTCTATGGTGTGCTGTTGATTGTAGAAGAAATCTGTGTCCTAACGGAATTGGTTGATGATATCCCTTTGAGGAGCTCATAATGATTATCATGTAAACCCTGCATGTGGATTTATTCTGGCATGATAATAAGGTTGAGTGGTACTACTCTCGGTAAAGATATTAATTAATGTAGTTGTCAGTAACTTAATTAATTAATGGGCGTTGAATCTTAAACACGGGGAGATTGACGGGCTCATAATAAGAAGGAGCCCATAACGTAATTTGGGATTAGGGTGGCAGTGCAATAATACTTCTTTATTAGACTGATTTATTATTATTGGACTTAAGTATAAGTTTTGGGCTAAACTTAGATGCTTAAGCCTAATGGGAGGCCCAAACCCTAATTTCTCCTCATGGTCCCTATTTTAGCTTATAAATAGTCAATCTTAGCAGTCCGGGTAATCACCAATACACGCCTAAACACGTGAAAAAAGAGATTGACTACAGATTGAGTACGTCTTGGAGATCGTTGCCCACACAACGTCAAGATGTGGCTTAGGAATACAACAGAAAATCGGAAGGTTGTTTGTTCTTGCTGTTCAACCTCTACATCAAACCCTGGTGAAAGGTAATATGATTATACTCTTATACTTCCGCTGCTGTAGAATTTCATGGAACCCTAACGGTTCAAGTTAACTAAAAGATCCAAATGCCAACAATCAGACCATTGCCCAATCATGCTGCAACAATTGAGAAAGAATTGGAGGCCAAAAACTTTTCGAAAAATTGAAAATGCTCAAAGTAGATCTAAAATCTTAGAATGTAGATGTCTTTGGCTGGGTTAACAAGAGAATTGAAGATCAGAGAAATGAAATACAAAAGCTTGTCCTAATTGATGAAGTTTTTGGCTTGGATGAAAACGAAGTTTGCAAGAAATAGAGAAAGAGCATTACTCATATTGGACATCAGAAACAGAAGCGGTATTCTTTATTAAAAATCGAGATCAAAATGGATCACAGATGGAGAAACAAACACTTTCCTCTTTCATCGTTGTATCAACTTCTGAAGAAAGAAAAGTGAAATCTCTGGACTCCTCATTGATGGTAGATAGTAAGAAGATGTTCAAGAAGTAAAAAAATTATCTATCTTACCTTCAAAAACCATTTTGAGCAGATAAATTCATCTAATATCAGATTATCAAATGGCTTTACTACTATGAAAATATTTGTACAAAACAACCTGATGCTTACTAGCCCATTCACAGAAGAGGAAATCTCATCAGCCTTAAACTCATGTGAAGGAAACGAAAGTCCGGGTTGATTGGCAATATTTTCACCTAAATTTAGTGTCTTTTTATATGTGTTTTTGTATTATTTTATCTGTATTCATGTACTATTTGGTTTTGTTTTGTTTTTATGGAAATGTGTAAGAAAGAGCTTAAGCGTATGATTTTCATGTAAAAATAGATTTTGGACGCGAAAAGGAAGACATGAGAAAAAAGCGGATCTCAATTCAGAGTTAAAACTAGAGAGAACAAGCCAAAACGAAAGAAGAAAAATAGGCGCAGCACCAACACGACTAGTGTGCATGCACACGAGCCGTGTGTGGAACACGCCCATGTAAGCCAAGGCCATGATCCAGCACGTGAAACACCAACATGGCCATGGCCATGGCCGTGTGCACGCGCACGATCAGTGTGCATGCACACGAGCCTTGTCCGTGCAAAAATTAGAAAAATATCAGCAAACCTTCTAAAAGCTCCCAAGGGGTATAAATATCCCCAATTTCAACATTTGTCTAGAATTTCATAGGGTTTCACCCCTGCACCTATATCACACACCATTTTCTTTATTTATACCATCAATTTCATCCATTCTTCATCCATACTATCTACCTTCATCCCACCATCCAAATCTTCATCCAGGTAGTTAGAGAAGCAAGGGGGAGTGGAGATTGCAAGAAGAGGAAGAGAAGCACCATTGAAGCTATTCAAGGGAGTTTTAATTCCAATTTTTGTAGACTTCTTTATAGTTTAATCAAGGGTTTTGGAGATACAATTGTCTATGTTGTTTTCTTTGTGACTATGAAATGCTAATCTCCTTTGTGAGATTAGCAATATGAATTATGTTGGATAATTTTGTGTATTTTGCAATTGAATAATTATGTTGATTGGGTTTATTAATTTTCTATTATTGATGCTCTAGATCTTGATGTTTATGATGATTTGTGTGGTGTGTTGTTTTAATCATGTGATTAGATTGAGAAGTACATGATGTGCTTAGGATAGTTCATTGAATCATTTCATCATATACCTCATGTGCATTACAAATCTTAAAGAGATAGAGATGTCCTTTAGGATTTAGAACCCTTTGATAGAACATTCGATTGGTTAGATCAAGAGGTCAATTGATCCGGTGAGGGGACTCTCCAATTGAACTTAGTACCTAGTTGTAATTGTTTGATTGAGAACCAACCATAGAGCTATTTTGAGACCCTTATAAAGATCTACATTTCATCCATCTCGAGAGGGAGTTTAGGTGGAATTAGTGTTGACCCTTAGTTATTAAGCCATGAGATATATGAATTCGTTGCATGATACCTAGACTTTCCATGCTTTAAGTATTACTAGTCTCATTCTCTATCTACTTGGCTCTTTCATCCATTTTTCATTCACCTATCCATTTGTTTATCTTGTCATTTAATTGTTTAATTGTCATTTCTTGATTAATCCTACCCTTTTATGATCATATCTATAAAAATATGACAAACACGAGATCTTCTAAACTTTAGTACCTACCTCCCTTGAGTTTGATAAATTCTTTAATTGGTCATACCGACTATTAACGACCAATCACGGGTCCAGACGGTTTTAACTTTTCTTCTCTGAAAGAGTACTGGGACACAATCAAACCATATTTCATCTACTCATGGTAAACTCACATAAGTGAGCAGAAAGAAGGAGACTGTCATAGACCTCTCAGATTTCATATCTATCTCCATGATAGGTTGTGTTTACAAATCCTCCTTTATCGAGGGTAAACAAACCAGCCTTCATTGAGGGTAAACAAATCCTCTATTGCATCTTTACGCTCAATCCAGTTCTGGAAGAAGTCAAGAGCTCTAAAGAAGCCTGTTTCTACTTTAAAATTGATTTCTCAAAGGCCTTCGACTCTATCAAATGGAACTTTTCTCAATGACATGATGAAGAATATGGGATTCAACGAAAAATGGAGAGGATGGATCTATGAAGGCATCTCGACAGCCCACCTTGATGTCTTTATAAACGGGAGCCCCTCAGTGGATTTTCAGCTAAGACATGGTATCTGACAGGGGGATCCCTTATCTCCCTTACTCTTCTTCATTATTGCAGAAGGTCTAAGTTGTATTTTAAAAAAGGCTATTGAGATCAATCTCTTCAAACCTATGGAAATTGGAAATGAAAATATTAAGTTATCTCATCTGTAGTATGCAGACGACAAAATTTTTTGAAAAGGCGTCCAAAAAAATGTCTGGTTCCTAAAGCGGTTGTTAGTGAATTTTTTACTCATCTCGAGACTCAAGGTAAGCCTTTCATAAGGCAAAATCTATGGGATTAATATGCAACCTGATTTGATAGATTTATCTAGTCATTCTGGGCTGCCTTATATGTCCTTTTTCTTTCAATTATCTTGGGACTATGATTGGTTGCAATTACAAGATAGAAGGGGTCAGAATATCCTTATTCACAAGACCAAGAAAAGTCTCAGTGATTGGGTCCCTAACAAACTTTATGTTGGCTTTCGATCATTTGGTTTACGTGAACAGTTAAGGTTCCATGCAATTCTATATCAGCGGAAGCAAGAGTATAAATTTGCATTACCTTTCAAAAGGGTATGTTGAAGAAGAGAAATTCTCGTCGACAGCATGCGCGAACTCACTATTTTGGACATAACTTCCTCATCCAATCTCTGATTTGAGTGATTTTTGTGTCAAAAGGATTCTCTCTTCCATATCTTTCAAAATGGTTATCACACCACTAGTTTTGAGTTTCACACGAACACAGAAGAATTATAAAAGTTGAGCATTCAGAGATCAAACAGCAGTAGTAAACGACCTCTTGATCTTCTGCTGTATTACCAAGTCCAATATTGACGTCGTGTGGGCGGCAATATTCAAGATCCTCTCAATCTTCTTCCTCCCTCAACCTCATGTGTGTTTAGGCATGAATAATTAGGTTCTGAATAAGCTGAGATGACTTATTTATAGGCTACAGCTGGACCGGGAGGAGAAATTAGAGTTGGACATTGGGCTTAAGTATCCAAGTTTAGTCCAAAACTTATACTTAAGTCCAATAATAATAATTTAGTCCACTAAAATATTATTATTGCACTGCCGCTCTAATCCCATATTACGTTATGGACTGCTTCTTATTATGAGCCCGATAGTCTCCCCATATTTAAGATATACAATGCCCATTAATTAATTAAATTACTGACAACTCCATTAATTAATATCTCATCCGAGAGTAGTATCACTCAACCTCATGAGCTCCTCAAGGGGACATCATCAACCTATATAATAGGACACGGATTCCTTCTACAATCAATAGAACACCATAGAGACACACTATTTCCCAACTCACCGAGTTTGTTGGTTTAATACATGTAAATCTCACCCATTGATGAATCAAAAAAATACATATTGGCTTACGTGTCTAGGTTATTGTATAGGGATTAAGAGTATGAACATCCATAATAACTGAGATCAAGTTCTTCTATATAGCCAGTATAAGTCGAACGATCTCAAGCGGTCCTGCTCAATACACAAAAGTATACTAATGTGATTTTATAGTTAAGAAAAACTAATACCAAATTACACTACAACTATCCCGATAGACTGTTCTCATCTATCTTGGTTGTGAGCATCTGTTTATACTTTATAAGGAAACCGATAATATGATCTTCCGTGTGACGCCGCACACCATATTATCTACAGTATAAAGTAAGAGGACTTTTGCAATAACATATAAAAAATTATAATATGTAAAACGTTTGATCATATAATTCTCATTTCAAATCAATTGTTATAACATTATTCTTACAAAAAGCTAGACTTTTAGTATACAATCCAACACTTTCTATGAGTGGTCGAGCCGTTCTGGTGAATTCAGTTCTTAACGCCTTACCTACCTACCTGCTGTCGCTATACCAAATTCTGAAATGTGTGATAAAAAAACTGGTGCAAACTCAATGCACCTTTCTTTGGGGAGGGGGAAGAGAGCGAGAGAAAAACATAATGGATTAGCTGGAAAGCAATCTGTGAACCTAAAGATAGGGGCGGTCTTGGGGTAAAAAATATCGAGTGCTTTAATCAAGCATTTTGGATAAATGGATGTGGAGATATCATATGGATAAGTCAAAATTGTGGGTTAGGATCATTAGGTCGAGGTGGGGAGATGCTTGGACTAGATCTAACTCGATTTCATATTCATCTAGAGGGGGGATTATTAGGGGATGGTGGACTAATATCATCAAATCAGTTGAATGGAATAGAGGGGGCTGGTTTGAGGAAAATTTGATTAGGTAATTGGGGAATGGAGAGAAGTTTCTTTTTTTAGGAAGAAAATTGGAGTTGTGAGGGTATCTTAAAGAAAATTTTTCCTAGAGTTTTTAGACTTAGCATGGTTAATAATGTTTCAGTTATGAATATAGGGGAATGGGAGGGTGAACACTAGGTTTGGAAGTGGAATTGGAGAAGGGACTTAGTTGAGAGAGACCATATAATTCTTAACCATTTCTTATCTCTTTCAAATAGGTTCCAACCCAACAGAGGAGAGGAGGATAGATGGCGCAGAAAACTAAGAAAGCATGGCAGATATAAAGTTTCAGATTCATATCAAGTCCTTCTACAAAAGCTCAAAAATGGAGCCGGCTTCTAGGACGAAGAATTTGCCCAAATTTGAAAAAAGCTTTACTATCCCAAAGGGGCAAATGATGGGATGGTGTACAATATGACAAAGAATTCCAACCTGTACACAGCTAAGACTTCGTAACATCCTTTCACAATACTCAGTTATCTCATGTCCTTTTTGTGAAGATTATGAGGAAGACATCCATCATCTACTACTCAACTGTTAAATCTCATTCATTTTGGATGAAATGTCTACATTGGTTTCAGAAATCAAGAGCATTCTCATTATGTTAGACTCAATTTCCTTTACTTTAGTAATCTGTTTGGGGGAGGTATTGCTAAATCTTTTGATGTTTGTCATTGGACCACTGTCATATGGATCTTGTGGAAAGCACGAAATGAAAAAAAAATCTTCAAATCCAATTAGATTGATATTGAAAGCTTATTTAGAGAAGTACAGGCTCGTCTATGGAGCTGGCTATCACGAAAAAAGTTTAAATGGTCGGCGCTGACTACAGAAACTTTTTAGACAATCCTTTCCCTCTTCTCAAATGTTAACATAGTCGAAGCAGTACGAGAGAGTTTGGAGACTAATCGCTTCATAATACTTTCGTTGTTTTACTTTGATTTTGCAACTTGAAACTTCTTTAATATGGCAAAGACTTGGGTGAGACCAACTCACGGATTTCCTTATGCGAGACAAATCACCCATTAGCTCATTAAGTACATTTCAAAGGGCCTTGTTTGGTCATAATCAAATTAGAAAATTTAGAAATTAATTATGAAACTAAATTAATTAGGTCTTCACATTAAATTTTTTTATTCAATTAATTTATTTTTTAATTTAAATATTATAAACATATAAAAAGTGATAATCAATCGATGAAAAGTGATAATAGTATAAATGAAATGTGATAACTTTTTAAAAGAAAAGTGATAGCCTCTTTATAAAAAGTGATAATTAATTCAAAAAGTGTATCTCACGAAAAAATTACTGGAATAATATAAAGTGATAACATTTTTAATAAAAAGTGATTCCTAATCAAAGAAAAGTGATAACGATCTAATCGTATTATTTCACGAACAATTCATTGAAATAAAAGTGATAACATGTTTAATAAAAAGTAATATATGATAAAGAAAATGTGATAACAGATTTATTTAATTATTTTATAATTAATTAAAAATGATAATATTTTTAATGTATAGTGATACTTGATTAAAATAAAGTGATAATAAATCAGTTTATCTAATGAACAATTAATAATAACATATAATTAATAATAATAATTAATAATACTATAATGTTTTTTATTAGAAGTGAAAAAAATTAATAACGTCAAACCTGAATTCTAGGTCATGAATAACGTGAGTTGAAATGTTATAATGGAAGCAGGTGCCGAATTTATCGTAAAAATGGATAATTAAAAGCCAAACGTGGCATTCTTTTTTCCTTTCATTCTTTTTGACAAAGACTTTAATACAACCTGCTTTTTTTTAATTGGTAGGACCGGATCTTATATGCGGTTGTTGGGCTAAGATTTGATCTGATTCCTTTCGCAAAATGCATTCCTTCCCCAAATCTCATGCCACAACTTCTATATTTCAATGCTTCGCAAAATGATGTTTTCTCTCTCTCTAGGGTTTCTCCCGTGTTTTGATTATTGATCGCCGCTTAACTTTTCCGACATGGTGGAGCCGCCTACCAACGACCTCCTCCAACTCCCTGATCCCCATCCTCATCATGCTCCTAAGTCCTCAACGCTTCCTTCGTTTGAGGATTTGCTTCGTCAAAATTGCGGTAATGCTGGGAACACCATCCCGTCGAGTTAATCTGCTGATCGTCTAAATATTGGCTCAAAAACTGCATACCAGAGGACTTCTGATCATACTCAAGGATTTACACAGCCTTTAAATCCTAACTTGAAGTGCAAACAACCTACAGGGTTTGATACTCGTAACCTTAATACGAAATATGGATCCCAGATGCGAGTGATCCATATGCTCATATGAAGAGGGCCATATGCAAGGGATCCCATGGGGATCCTGTGGGGAGGCCCATTGAAAAATCAGGTGATACCTTGACATTATCGATTAATAAATCTTTATATGAAACTCGTAAGGATTTGTTCTCGAAATTTATTATTATCAGGGTCTTGATCGATAAGGGATCCAAGCCCCTATCCCAAGTGGAGGTCGAAAGTCTGTTGAAGAAATTACTAAATAAAAAGGAGTTGCTGATCATTCCCTTGGGCAGGGGTTACTATACTGTTATGATCGAGAGTGATGAACAGAGGGCTTCTCTTCTCAAGCTAAAATTCATGGATACAGGGAAAGTGCAGTTGAGAATACAGCAATGGTCCCCTTCCTTCAATCCCTACAAAATCAAGTCTTCCATCGTCCCTATCTGGATCAGAATATATGAACTTCCTTCGAACTTTGGCATGAGGAGGTTATTAAGGGTGTGGCCCGAGCAGTAAGGATGCCAATCCGTATTGATGCCAAATCATTAGATGGCTCAACGGGTAACTTCGCTAGAATTTTGGTCAACGCAGATGTTCAGGAGGAACTTCCTAGAACATTGAACATGGATACTTCAGAGAGTGTAATTAGAGTATCTTTTGGGTACGAATACATCCCTGAATATTGTAAGTTTTGCAAAATATTAGGTCATTATGTATCGAACTGCCTTAAGAAGCAGGATAAAAAACCCGCCGTAAGGAGAAAGCAAAAAATAATGCAGATTACAAGAAGGATTTCGTGGCTCCTCCTAAAGTTTGGAAAAATAAGAAACCTCCTGCTCAACCGGTCCCTACTTCTAATAAGTTTTCCAATCTTGATCAGGACGATGGAGAGATGAATAAAGATTCGAAAATTCACCAGGAGGAAAAGAATAATCATGAGGATGATAGGTAAAATGAATATGATGAGGAGGGAAACCAGGGAGACAAAGAAAGCTAGGGGAATGAGTCTTATGAGGAGGGAAATTAGGGGGACAAAGAAAGACAGGGAAATGGTAGTGAGGAGAGTTCTGATGAGGAGGGAAGCCATCATGAGGATTGTGAGAGCCAAGAGGAAAAGGAGAATGATATTGGACATCATGCTGAAGATGAAAATGTACATGTCATGGCGCTGGTTGTTCGAGAGGAGGAGCCAATCCCATTTGCAGTGCTAAGTCAGGAAGTGGTTGCAACCTCAACTAAGATTGTGGCCCACGACACTAAGCCTTCGGTGCGAGATACCAGTAGTAGTGCCTCAAAATTTGTACGACCTGATCCACCTGTTACTCACTCTCGGGTACCAGAAGTGCCGGGAGTAAAACATGACCTGCCTAAAAATAAACACTCTAAGAACATGAAATCTGCTTCATCGAAAGACTAGGGAAGTTCTACCAAGCCGCCTAAGCACGACCGAAAGCCTAGTAAATAATGAAAGCGCTCTTTTGGAATGTAAGAGGGGTTTGTGGGAAACTAACTCAAAATGTCATAAGGCATTTATGCAAATCAAATAAACCTGCTTGGTTAGCTCTTCCTGAACCAAAGGTGCTCTACAACTATATTCCAGAGCATGTGTGGACTCAAATGGGGCTAAAGTTTACTGGGCATAATCACGGAGATAACCTTCGGCCCAATATATGGGTCTTTTACAATCCATCAGTCATATCCAGCGTACAGGTTATTTTTTCATCCTCTCAGATTATGATTTTTTATTTTATTCATAATGCTGCATATTACCGGTTTGGATTTGTCCATGCAAGCACGAATCATATTGCTCGACGACAACTTTGGTACGATATCACTTCACATTTATGTGTTAGAATGATGATTGTTGGTGATTTTAACACGGTGATGGGCTCTTGTGAATGTCTTCATAGCACTCTCCATGACAACCTAGGTCCAGAGGAGTTCAGGGAGTTTCTTAATACCTCTATGTTGCATGACATGGATCTGAAAGGTGCGAGGTTAACGTGGGTTTGTAGATTAGCCACGAGATCCATGAGAGCCTCTAAAATTGATAGAGTTATCGTGGATGACGATTTTCTAGATGCATGGGATTGCATTGAAAACACTGTGCTACCAAGGCATGAATCGGATCATACTCCAATTCTTGTAACTTGTATGCAAAAGGACAGCTCCCCTAGGCCTTTTAGATTTTAGAAGATGTGGCTGCATGACACAGGGTTTTATGCTCTGGCGGAGACATCATGGAAGGAACCAGTCTTACATGGCGACCCAATTACACAATTTGCTCTCAAGCTAAAAAGATTGAAAATTGCGATTAAAGCTTAGAACCTGAGTACATTTGGTAATATTTTTGATGAGGTGGATGCAGCATGGATTGCCTTGAGGGAGATACAGGATGCAGTTAGGACTTTGGGAGATAATGAGGATCTTTTCCTTCAAGAGGTGGATGCGCACATTGCTTTGAATAAGGCCCTCACCTAGAAAATGAATTTCTGAGTCAAAAGAGTAGAACTTCTTGGCTTAAGGACAGGGATAAGAATACGGAATTTTTTCATAAATATCATAGGGTACAACATGCTAAATCTGCAATAACTAGTATGAATATCAATGGTGAAGTTATAGATGACAAAGGGAGGATTGCACAACTTATTGTGCAATACTATACTCGTTTTTTCAGAAACTAGATGATGTGCAAGGGTGGGATCAACTTGGCTTTATCAACAGCTTTGTTGGAGAGGAAGATAATAATACTCTCACAGCTTTTACAGACTTGGAGGAGATTAAGGAAGCTGTAATGGATCTCTCAGCAGACAGCGCACCTGGACCTGATGGTTTTGGGGGATTTTTTTACCAAAAGTGTTGGCATTTCATTGAAAATGATCTTTGCCAGGCAATACAATACTTCTTCGGGAATTCTTTTTTGCCAGGAGGTATTAACTGCAACCTATACAATTTCCTTTTCAAAATTATCACAAAGATAATAGCTTATCGAATAGGTCCTATCCTATCGAGAAATTTAAGTTGCTATCAGTTTGGGTTTATACCGGGAAGAAGAATTCACAATTGTATTGCAGTAGCTTCAGAAAGCTTCAACTGCCTTAACAACTCTCGACGAGGAGGTATTGGGTTCAAGATTGACATTAGGAAAGTTTTTGACACTCTTCGTTGGGATTTTGTTCTACATGTGCTCTCTAAAATGGGATTTAGCAACAAGTTTATTGGCTGGATATCTAGAATCTTTGACTCAGCTAAAGTTTCAGTCCTCATCAACGGAAGTCCAAAGGGGTTTTTTGGTTGCTGGAGGGGAGTTAGGCTAGGTGACCCATTGTCCCCTCTACTTTTTTGCATTGTAGAAGAGGTGTTGGGAAGATGGATTGAACATAGAATTGGAATTGGTGACATTATGCAAGCAAGAGCCAACAGGTCTACAGCTTTACCTTCATATCTTTTCTATGCAGATGATATTGTGCTATTCTGTCAAGGGAATGAAAAGTCGATTGAGGGGATTAGAGATATTTTACATGCTTATGTGAATATATCTGGTCAGGAGTTTAATCCTCAGAAATCGAGGGTCTTTTTTGGGTCGCATGTAACGCTGGCGGTTAAGAGAAAGATCATTAATGAGTTAGCAATCCAGGAAGGAAGATTTCCTTTTAAATATTTGGGAGCCCCAATCTTTATTGGAGCCCTAAAGAGAGAATACTTTGAGCAGGCAACTGATGGTGTTCTCTGCAAATTTCAGAGGTGGAAAGGGAATTCATTATCCATGGCAGGCCGAATTTGTCTGGTTAATTCAGTAATCATTGTCTCAGCTGTACACGTGATGATGGTTTATAAGTGTCCTAGGCACCTGATTAAAAAGATTGAAGCTGCATGTTGGAATTTTATATGGTCGGGGGATGTTAATGAACAAAGTCGGTTCACGGTGTCTTGGAGCAAGGTATGTTGTCCTGTGTGGGAGTGGGGACTTGGTATTAGATCTCTGAGAGCAGGCAATGAATCTTACATCATAAAACTCTCATGGGATGTTATGGATGAGGAGGGGGTCTTGGCAATGATCAAAGGTCGTTTGTTTGATGGTAAAAAGATGAGAGGGTACACAGTTTCTTCTATTAGAGGGGCTTGTGTTATACACATCAATAGATTGAAGGAGGATGAAATCTGGGTAGCAGGATATAATTCAAAAGTTAGTTTTTGGCTTGATAATTGGATCGGAACACCCATCGCTGATTTGGTGGAGATTCCACATAACTTTCGTCATCTCTTTGATGACAAAACTGGGGATTACTTCTATGATGGGTGCTGGTACTTTACTGAATGTTTTACTAACACTTAACCTCATATTGTGGAGGCTATTCTATTAACTAGAATGTCTCCAAGTCTTGATGATTGCAGGTTTTGGAGTAAATCACTTAGAGGCAAGGTGACATCAAAGATTGCCTACATGGACATGAGGCAATCATTTCTTCAAAAAAATTGGGGAAGCTGGATTTGGGCGAGTTACATTCCCCCACGATGGTCCATCACAGCTTGGAAGGTGATCAACAGTGTAATCACTACTTGGGACGCTCTTCATCAGAGAGGGTTCCAGGGCCCGTCGAGATGCTACCTATGCAAAAATGCGGAGGAGACCATGGATCATTTATTCCTTGAATTCCCAGTTTCAGTGGAGATTCTTAACAGGGTTCTAGCGGGGTTTTCTTTTGGTGCAGCATTGAATTTGAATTAGACATACTTGGGATTTTATTGCAAGCTATGACAAGTACTGGGAGTAAGCAGATTATATCTATATGGAGACTTGCTATGGTTTCCTACACTTGGATTATGTGGCAGGAGCGAAATGGTATGATGTTTGAGGGATACATGAATGATCTTCATGATAAACAGGCGAAACCTTCACAGGTGGCGGCTAATCTTATGGCTTTGATAAGGGAGGGAAATGTGCTAAGCATGGGACCTATGCACAATTCTAAGGAGGATTTCAGCACATTGCAGTACTTTGGGATAAAAGGAGCTCCTAGGAAAGCTCCAAGGGTCATCCCGGTTAAATGGATACCACCACCGGTTGGGTGCATGAAGGTAAATGTGGATGGATTTGCTTGAGGCACGCCAGGAATCATGTCAGGAGGTGGACTTTTTAGAAACAGCCGAGGATTCTTCATAGGGGGATTCGGCTTAGGTTTTGGACATGGCTTTGCCATGAAAGCTGAACTTACAGAAGCCTGTCTAGCCATTGAGTTGGCTAATGAGAAGGGGTGGAAATGGATATGGTTAGAAACGGACTCAACCTACGTGTTGCATGCGTTTGAAATTGCTCAGCCTGTCATTCCTTGGAGGCTGATGGGACGATGGAGGCGAGCCAAAGACATTGTACATAAAATTTGTTTTCGCATCACTCATGTTTACAGAGAGGCCAATGCTACTACTGATGCTCTAGCATCAATAGGAGGCGTGTTCAAGTGGCATTTTTAATCACCACCTTATTTGAATGGGATCCTATTTCACGATATGAATCGCGAATATTTTAGATTTAAATAGGCTCCTACTATTTTTTAGAACATCTTTTTATTCTTTCATTGTACACTTATTTCATTTTCATTTTAATAATATGAATTATTTGCCCAAATCTCATGCCACGTCACAAATCCAATCTACCTTCGTCTTTTCTGTGAGTCAACAGGAGGACAAATAGGATCGAGTCAGAAGGCCGAGCGAACATGGGCTCACTCAGCAACACTGCAATCGAATTTCCAACATTGCAATAAAATTTCCCAGGTATGGATAAGGCCTAAGTTTCTTGATCGGGAACGATGTTGTTTTGGCAGTGGCTGAGATTTAGAGTAAGTAGGTTTTCTAATATGGTGACGAGATCTAAATCAAAATCCAAGTCAACAGCCACCTAGTTGTTAATGCTACAGCTGCTTTGGGAGGAATCAAGAAATGTAGCAAATAAGGAGTCGAATCTGGGTATGCAAGGGGATTGAGGAGTTGAATCCGCTGCAACTTTCTTTTTTTTTCACTTTCAAATAAATTAGAGGAATAATTATATTGAATTTAGCTAGGTAGTATGTTGCAGTACTGTAAGGAGAAGAAATATTCATGTGCAGAAAAAACCAAAAGTTGAAATCAGTGATGTGTTTCTTCTTCATTTTGTTTTAATTTTTGACATAAAGATTATGGTGTCGGTGTGTATATGTAGTAGTATATGTAAAATTGGGAAGTAAGTGGAATAATAGCAGGAACTCATGCTTTAAAAAAACAAAACCCAATCACTGCATAAAAAATAATACCGAAATCGAATTGGAAATGGTGGATTTGGAGAAGTTGTGGGTTGAGGTGTATTTTTATTTTATTTTTCATATATTGTTCGTTATCATATTTTAGGTTATTATTTTTTACTTTATTTTTTCATGTATTGTTATGTTTGGTTATTATATTTTAGGTTACAATTTTTTGTTTAATTGAGATACTCTTTATAATAAATTGGATTATTATAAACAAGTTTTTGAGTTATTCTGTTTTTATTATCTTTTAGGTTACTTTTTTAAATGACGGAGTTACTCTTTATAATGAATTGAGTTATTATGAACAATCTTTTCTATTACTCTTTATGTTGATTTGTATGAAGTACTATGTTCTATTTTTTTAGTCAATAAGGTTACATTTTTTATTAATTATGTTACTCTTTATAATGAGTTGAATTCTATGAACAAGCTTTTGTATTACTTTTTATGTTGATTTGTATAAACTATGTTTTATTTTGTTGGTCAACAAGGTTACTTTTTTTTTTATTAATTGGGTTACTTTTTATAATGAATTGGGTTACTCTTTGATTAGACCATAATTTTCAGAAAACTAAGTTATGTATTAATTAAATTGTATGCAATATTTAGGTCTATAGATCACTCTATAAAAATAACTAGATTACTCTTTGAATTAATTTGATAACTCTTTTGAGATTAATTGGACCACTCTTTGATTTCAATAGGTTTATAGATCACTCTATAGAAATAATTAGATTACTCTTTTGAATTAATTAGATCACTCTTTGAGATTAATCGGATCACTATTTGATTTGAGATTCTAATATTTGCAAATGAAGCCACGGTAAATAATTAAAATTGTATGTAATTACTAATAATTTTATAGAAATAATGTGATAACTCTTTGAAATTAATTACATCTTGAGATCTTAATATACAATTCACAGTATTTTAATATAACTTTGAAAGTTTAGATCATGTTAAGTTATCTTGACAGTAACATATTTAGTAACATATTTACTGCTCTGGGATGCCATTATAGAAAGGACTTCTACTGAAAAATTCCTCAAAACCTTTAAAGAACCCTTTAAAGGAGTATAATAGTTTAAAAACGTACTCTCGTCCTTCAATAAATGGAAAAAAATAGTTAGACAATATATAAACTAAAATCTTTTTGGCTTTTTCTAAAATTTAAATAAACAAACGTGCTATATAGCTGACAAAATAAGGTCTCATTTATTGGACCACATTTTTAATATGCATAAGTTACTCTTTTTGGAATTAATTAGGTTACTCTTTAGAATTAATTAGGTCACTCTTAAATTTATTGGATCACTATTTGATTTGAGACTCTTAATATACATAGGTTACTCTTTGAAATTAAATAGATTTACTCTTTGGAATTAATTAGGTTTAAATTTATTGGACCACTCTTTTATATGAAACTCTTAATATACATAGGTTACTCTTTGAAATAAAATAAGTTACTCTTTGGAATTAATTAGATCACTTTTTAAAATTAATTGTACCACTCTTTAAATAAACAATGCATAGTGAATACAACATGAAAATGCCTAAATTTCCACCTCTTGCAGTTGAATTCAAATTTGGTCTCCCATTTTACTTTTACTCCCCTTTTTTCCTTACTTTTGCAATTGGATCTATTAAGTCCCCCTCACCCCTCAATTTCTGCATAAGCGAGCCAGTATTTAAGTTCTAATCAAATTCAAACCAGAAGCACAAAAAATGGAGTTATCATGTAGCATATGTTGGCGCTTGGATCATTTGGTTAACATGACCCATTAGGGATCCATACGTTTCTAATATCAGCGGAAGCAATAAATCATAGAAACGATTACCGTTCACCAGGGTATGTAGAAGATGAAGGATTCTCGCTGGAAGAATGTGCAGTCCCACAAGAATGGCCATAACTTCCTCGTCTGAAGTCGAAATTAAATGATCTTTATGCTCAGACGATCCTCTCTTCAACGGCTTTCCGTCAATATAATGATCATCGAATTATGAGCAATGTAAGATTTTATATAAATTTCGAAAGGTGGCGGACAGCAGCAGCAAACTACCTTCTGATCTTCTGCCGTATGTCCCAAGTCCGATCTCGACGTCGTGTGGGCGACGATCTACGAGACCTCCTCAAACTGCTCTCAACCCTCATCACACATTAATAATGAATTAGATTAGGGTTACATATAAGCTGAGGTGACTTATATACATGGGCTACAGCAGGGACCAGGAGGAGAAATTGGGTTGGGCCTCTATTGGGCTTAAGTATCCAAGCTTAGCCCAAAGCTTATACTTAAGTCCAATAATAATAATATATTCCACTAAAATATTATTACTGCACTGCCTTTCTAATCCCAAAATTATGTTTTGGGCTCCTTCTTATTATGAGCCTGTTAGTCTCCCCTTGTTTAAGATATACAATGTCCATTAATTAATTTAAGTTACTGACAACTCAATTAATTAATATCTCATCCAAGAGTAGTACCACTCAACCTCATTATCATGCCGGAATAAATTCCACCTGCAGGGTTTACATGATAATCCTTACGAGCTCCTCAAGGGGACATCATCAACCTATGACGGACACGGATTCCTTCTACAATCAACAGCACACCATAGAGACAGTACTACTTCCCAACTCATCGAGTTTGTTGATTTAATTACATGTAAATCTCACCCATTGATGAATCAAAGAAATACATACTGCCCTACGTGTCGAGGTTATTGTATAGGGATTAAGAGCACGAACTTCCATAATAACTGAGATCAAGTTCTCCTGTAAGTCAGTATAAGTCGAACGATCTCAAGCGATCCTGCTCAATACACACAAATGCATTAATGTGATTCTATAGCCAAGACAAGCTAATACCAAACCACACTACAACCATCCCGATAGAGAGTCCCCGTCTATCTCGGTTGTGCGCATATGTTTATACTTTATAAGGAAGCCGATAATATGATCTTCCGCGTGTTGTCGCACAACATATTATCTACAGTATAAAGTAAGTGGACTATTGCATCGAACATATAAATAAATTATAAGATGCAATCATTTGATCATATGATTCTCATTTCAAATAAATTGTTATAAGATTGTTCATACAAAAAAGATAGACTTTTAGTATACAATCCAATAATCTCCCACTTATACTAAAAGACTATGCTGTCATGTCTTCTGTCATACATCTGATTCCCACTCCTATTACACGACCATCAAAAGCTTTCGCTTTAAGGTCCTTGTAAATGGATTTACTAGGTTATCATCCGATGCAATCTAGGCGACAACAACCTTCTCCTCATCATTCAATTTCTCGTAACAGGTGGTACTCGCGCTCCATGTGTTTAATTGTCTTATGGACTCGTGATTCCTTCATGTTTGCAACTGCACCAATATCATTAATTTAAATTGTGATAATATTGGGCAAACTTAGAAATACTTCAAAGTCCATCATGGAGTTTTTAGAGTCATATAGATACTTTGGCTGCCTTATAGGCTCCAATTTATCATCTTTCCATGATGGAGTCCGGAGTCCGAAATATATATCTATATAACACTCTTCCATATTATGGTTCTACTTCCTAAAATTAAACACATAACATTTGAGGTGGATTTACTGTCGTCCCTATCTGATTTGAAAAAATTGAATCTATGTAACCCATAAGAAGCAATGATTCTGTTCGGTAAGCCCATATATAATTTCTGATCTTTTTCAGGTACATAAGTATATGTCTTACCACAGTTCATCATTCTTGTTTCGGGTTACCTTGATACCCACTGTTCATGCCTTCGACAAAACAGATATCTATTCTCGTGCATCGCATTCCTTAGATTAAGCTTCCTTATTCGTCGAAGCATAAAGAACCGCTTTCATCACCTTTATCTTCTTTTTGTGTCTTAAGACACATTTCCTTAGATAAAGTTACATGCTAGATGAGTAGGAATTATATCTATTCATGAAGCTTGAGATAAGCATAACATCCTTTCTTGTGATCCGTATTGCCGTGATCAAAAGGATATATTTTTCTTTTCTTAAGTCCTTTATTTCATACTGCTTTATTAACCATACCCATACGCCCGACAATACTCTTTCATTGTCTCCAATGAGCAATATATCATCTACGTATTTTACAAAAAATACCACCACATTTCCGTCACTCTTTTCAATACACAAGACATATCCGAGCATTGATAAAATCCATATTACTGGATTTCTTCATCAAAACGGATATTCTATAATTTTGAAGCTTGCTTTAGTCCATTGATGGACACTTTTAAGCTTAATATCAAAATGCTCTTAGCTCTTTACAATAAATCACTCTGGTTGCTTAAGATAGATGTTTTCCTCAAGACTTCCAATCAGGAAAGTTGTCTTGACATCTATTTGCTATCCCTCATATTCCATATGAGTAGCAACAGGTAAAGGAGTCCGGATCGACTTAGGCATAGCTACCGGCGAACAGGTTATCTCATAATCGAACCCTTTCTTTCTGAGTATACCTTTTTTTCGCAACAAGCTTTGCTTCCAAGGTTTTCACCTTACCATATGATCCTCTTTTATTTTGTATGACCACTTCCAATGGCTTTTACACCATTTAGTGGTCTTACAAGCTTCTAGATTTAATTTAGAATTCATCAATTCTATTTCAACATCATTGCACTAGCTAAGATATCATATTTCGATCTTGTAGTGCTTCGTCGTATCCGTGGGTTCAATCCATGTTTACTAGTGATTAAGTCTTACGACTCTCTCAAAACATGTATCAAACAGGTTGTCGAACATCCCTCCCACTACGACAAGGCATTACATGCGATTGTGTATCTGACGTGACATGCGTTGCAGTTTACCTTGTGGTATATCCTCTTGCACAATTGGTACTAATACTTTGTGTTTTCTTCTCACATCCTTTAGGACAACTTATAAATGGGTATGTGATTTATTACATAGTCCCTTTCCAAAAATCTAGTGTTTGTGTTAACAATCACCCTTCAATCTTTTAGACTAAATAAATCACCTTCATTTTTATAGCATATCCCACAAACAGACAAACATTCAAATGAATTACTGTTTCTAGGGCTTATCCATAAAATGAATTAAGTAATTACAAATAATTCATCATCCATCTAATCATTACCATAAGAGTCTTATTCCTTCAATCCACCACACCATTCAGCTGGGGCTTGCCCGGAGTAGACCACTTGAGATTTAATCTCAACCTTTAATTAATAGCTCCTAATTATCCTAAGAGGTACTCGTAATGACGATTAAATCGTCATTACTTGATATATTTTCCATGATGCTTTACTGTACCAACCTTGCAATTCTTGAATAAATCAAAGAACTTAAACATGCAGTGCATCAAATAAATATGTCGGTATCTAGAATAATCTTCGATTATTCATTACCACCTCTCGCCTGGATAATATTAGGTCCGCTTGAATCAGAATGAACCAATTCCAACATATATATCATTGGCTCTACACCCCTTTACCTTGAAAAGGTAATTAATCATTTTTACTTCCAAGTAAGACTCGCAAGTCCGATAGTTTCCACTTTAGATAAATCTTACGGTCCATCTGCTATCAACTTTTGAGTCCTACTCTAGTAAAATGATCTAGTCTTAGACGCCAAATGCATGTTTAGTTCATCTCCGAAGGTTCCTTTCTCTTACTAAGATCAGAAGATGCATTATTAATTACTATTTGTTGCATCTGTGGAATATACATGATTTAAGAGTATACAAATTGTTCACCAACGTACCATAACAGATTAAAACTCTATCCTTCATTATAATGACCATGTCATTTAAATGAAATGGAGTATCCATCTATTAATGCATAGAAACCAAATCAAATTCTTTCTATGAAAACGCACGTAAAGACAATTTCACAAAATCAAACGTTTATTCATATCGTAAGATAAATAAACAACTCCCACTGCAACAGCCACTACTCTCGTAGTATTACCCATGTATAAAATAATCTTATCCTCACTTAGTAATAAACATTTAGTGATTCCGGTATCTACACAACGTATCAGTAGGTGACATCACTAATCATGCTTCAACGACTAGCAAGTAAGATTCTATCCTTGTTCACTCCTTTTATGAAATTGTATTTCCTTTATCACATGTTTTGTCAGAAGTTTCCCACCATATACAATCTCTTGTAATTCAGGAGAAACTTACTCAAAACATCTAGGCAATTATGAAGAATAAAATTGACTTAGGTTTCCCCTTCAACTTCTATTCCATGTATTTCCAATTCATTCATCAAATTCAATCATGACCTACCGCATTTTAACTTACTCAAGTATCCGAAGAGTTACATGAGACCATCATATTTCTACGAATCTCTTATCTCTTCACTAGAGACTTTAATATGCATCATGATAAGTCTTTTGTGAGAACACACATGTATTTCTTAAGCAGTAAAATTCGAATCCAAGATTCTTTTCTAATCATCTAATTTTGGACCAGTAAATATAATTTCTTTTAATCAACCATAAGTGAAATAAAACTATTTGAAATTCAGAGAATCATAAAATATAAACCGATCAAATCTTTGAATTTATCCATTTATATTGATTCCCTCGAAACAATATAAAATATAAATTCACCGACATCTCAAGCACCGTGAGTTTGCAAGCCATGATAGTGTGGACGTTTACAAACCTGAGCATTTACAAGAGAAGGTTTTACCCATTAATTTCATTTGTCAACCTAACTTTATGACAAAATAATTAATAGTCGGTTCCTCTTTAGCCATGTAAATAAAAGCAGTGACTCCGATGGGGAGGATACTTATTATTTACACCTAAGTGTACACCATTATTTGACCCCAAGTCCATTGCGCGAGCTTATGTGCCTTACAGATGGAGAAGTACACACGCGCTCGGATAATTTTCTACAGTCATCAATTATAAGTCTGTACAGTGATCCGCATATAAGCTCATCCGATAGGGAGGAAGCTCTATGCCAACGCGCAAGTTCATATGCATCACATTACAAACATAATTATTTAATGAAGTCTGTTCCAGCAATCTATGAATAAACTCATCCGAAGGGGAGGAAGGCTCTAATGCCGACGTGCAAGTTTATTCACATTACTAACAAACCAATAATGGAGGCCACGGGAATTTATTACCAATCCCCTCTCCCACTTAGTTATTTAAGACCAAGGGATTTTACATGCATATAATATTCAAAAATAAAATACGCAACCTAGCATGCTCCTATTACGGCAAATAAGACAGTAAATCAAGAGTATCATGCATAGCATATATAACAATAATTAAATAATTAAATCAAATTATAACAGTTATATATCGGCGAATTCGATTGTTCACCACCAAGCACGAATATGGGCAACGCACACGGGGATCGACCTGCCTGGTCAGGTCATGGAGTGCGGGGCAGCACCCCGAAGAAAAATTTATCCGCTGGGCACACCACACGAATTTTCCTTGTCCGCCAACCTGCTCGATCACATTGTGAAGACTCACGCGGAACCTGATGCAGACCTATCGAACCTGATGCACATCCGCTCGAACCTGGTGCAGAGTCGATCGAACCTGATGTGAATCCGCTCGAACCTAGTGCAGCATCGATCAAACCTGATGCAGACCAATCGAACCTGATGTGAATTCGCTCGAACCTGGTGCAGCATCGATCGAACCGGATGCAGACCAATCGAACCTGATGCAAATCCGCTCGAACCTGGCGCAGAGTCGATCAAACCTGATGCAGACATATCGAACCTGATGTGAATCCGCTCGAACCTAGTGCAGCATCGATCGAACCTGATGCAGACCAATCGAACCTGATGTGAATCCGCTCAAACCTGGTGCAGCATCGATCGAACCTGATGCAGACCAATCGAACCTGATGTGAATCCGCTCAAACTTGGTGCATCATCGATCGAACCTGATGCAGACCAATCGAACCTGATGCAAATCCGCTCGAACCTGGTGCATCATCGATCGAACCTGATGCAGACCAATCGAACCTGATGTGAATCCGCTCAAACCTGGTGCATCATCGATCGAACCTGATGCAGACCAATCGAACCTGATGTGAATCCGCTCGAACCTGGTGCAGCATCGATCGAACCTGATGTAAATCTGCTCGAACCTAGTGTAGCATCGATCGAACCTGATGCAAATCCGTTCGAACTGTCGCTCGTCCAAGGGCCTACTTGCACGGTACCAAGTTCAGCCCAACGGGCAACATCAAACTACACCAACTGTCGTTCAGGGTTCGCAACTGTAGGAACCAGAAAATCCAATCTCCACCGTCCAGAATGTATTCCTGTGAGTTCTGAACATGCTGTCCAAATTACAGGTCGATCCAACGGTTAGTTTGCGTGAAACGGCTCTTTTGCCTCGACTGCGCAGAACAGAATCGCCCAAAAACCTGCTTCGGTTTTCGGCGTATTCCCGACAACACAATGCTTCAAATACGATCTTCACCGTTCAGAATGTACATCCACAAAATCCGAACGTGCTGACCAAAATTCAGCCTGATCCGACGGTTGAAACTCCGGTTATTGCCTCTGTAATATCACTGCGCTGGATTTTCTCTCAATTTCTTCCTTCCATGTGAAATTGACGAACAGTTTTCGTCGAATCCTCTCACACACAACCATCGACGAACAGATATGATATAGGGTATATTTCACATAGGGATATTCATGGTTTGCGCAGTGAAACCAAAACCCTAAACATGCGATCCTAATTTCGAAAAATTAATCACATAAACCCTAGCCTAACGTGTCACGCTTCACCACGAAACCTCGCTCTGATACCAATTGTTGGCGCTTGGATCATTTGGTTAACGTGACCCATTAGGGATCCATACGTTTCTAATATCAGCGGAAGCAATAAATCATAGAAACGATTACCGTTCACCAGGGTATGTAGAAGATGAAGGATTCTCGCTAGCAGAATGTGCAGTCCCACGAGAATGGCCATAACTTCCTCGTCTGAAGTCGGAATTGAATGATCTTTATGCTCAGACGATCCTCTCTTCAATGCCTTTCCGTCAGTATATTGATCATCGAATTATGAGTAATGTAAGATTTTATATAAATTTCGCAAGATGGTGGACAGCAGCAGCAAACTACCTTCTGATCTTCTGCCGTATGTCCCAAGTCCGATCTCGACGTCGTGTGGGCGACGATCTACGAGACCTCCTCAAACTGCTCTCAACCCTCATCACACGTGAATAATGAATTAGATTAGGGTTCCAGATAAGCTGAGGTGACTTATATACATGGGCTACTGCAGGGACCAGGAGGAGAAATTGGGTTGGGCCTCCATTGGGCTTAAGTATCCAAGCTTAGCTCAAAGCTTATACTTAAGTCTAATAATAATAATATATTCCACTAAAATATTATTACTGCACTGCCTTTCCAATCCCAAAATTATGTTTTGGGCTCCTTCTTATTTTGAGCCCGTTAGTCTCCCCTTGTTTAAGATATACAATGTCCATTAATTAATTTAAGTTACTGACAACTCAATTAATTAATATCTCATCCAAGAGTTGTACCACTCAACCTCATTATCATGCCGGAATAAATTCCACCTGCAGGGTTTATATGATAATCCTTATGAGCTCCTCAAGGGGACATCATCAACCTATGACCGACACGGATTCCTTCTACAATCAACAGCACACCATAGAGACAGCACTACTTCCCAACTCATCGAGTTTGTTGATTTAATTACATGTAAATCTCACCCATTGATGAATCAAAGAAATACATACTGCCCTACGTGTCGAGGTTATTGTATAGGGATTAAGAGCACGAACTTTTATAATAACTGAGATCAAGTTCTCCTATAAGTCAGTATAAGTCGAACGATCTCAAGCGATCCTGCTCAATACACACAAGTGCACTAATGTGATTCTATAGCCAAGACAAGCTAATACCAAACCACACTACAACCATCCCTATACAGAGTCCCCGTCTATCTCGGTTGTGTGCATCTGTTTATACTTTATAAGGAAACCGATAATATGATCTTCCGCGTGTTGCCGCACAACATATTATCTACAGTATAAAGTAAGTGGACTATTCCATCGAACATATAAATAAATTATAAGATGCAATCATTTGATCATATGATTCTCATTTCAAATAAATTGTTATAAGATTGTTCATACAAAAAAGCTAGACTTTTAGTATACAATCCAACAGCATATTCACACCCTACATTCCCTAATTTCTTCCCGATAAGATCTTCCAGCTGTTTACTCTGTCTATTTGAGTCTTTGATCTTATCCAGCTTCTGGAAGCCATTTCTGGTGAAGAATAAAATCAGCTGTAATTTGGTATTGATAATAGTTTGCATTACGATTAATAGTGCACAGTTCACAGCCATAATCATCAGTTACTATAATCTAAGAGAAAAAGTAACAGGGTGAGAGATTTATGATTTAAAGGGATACTGGTATCTAAGAAAAACCAAATGGAAAATGGATTAAGACACAATAAAATCACGCAAGGTGGAGTAAAATATGAGAAAGAAAATTGAATAATGAACCCCTAATCTAAAATAAGCAGACAGTGTAATATTACTTTCACGCCTGTATAAGCGTTATGCAAGAATTTCAAATAAATACGAAATATCAATGGCATGTACCAAAATTCTGCTAATCCACACATTTTAATCTACCAATTGGGGTTGTTGCATTCAACAGCTTCTCAATTTGGATAGGATCAATTTTCCCTTTCAATACCATTATCATCAAGAATAAAGCATAAAAGCCCATCAATTTCTTTTGCTTCTAACACATCTGGTCGTTTGACAACTAATCTGGAAAGAGCAAGATCACTTAATCCAGCAGATTGCAACAATTGAATTCTACTGCGAATAGATTCAAATGTAGTAAATTTAAGAGCTGGATTGGCATCAAAAATTGCTTCAGTATCTTTCTCATTGAACCCCATATCTTGAAACAACGAATACAGCATTATACCTAAACCAAAAAGCAAATAATAAGAAAAATGGAAAGATGTTGGAGTAAATTATTCCATTATTCTACTTCCAATGAAATTAAATGGAAGGTTGTGAGTCTTACTGGAGTTAGGAAGCAGGGTTGTGGCATTAAGAGCGAGAGCGCCCTAACGGCATCTGAGAAATAGACGGGTGTCAGCGGGCTTGAGGCGGAGAGGGAGAGGGAGATGGGTGAAAGCACAAGTTGGAGAGCGCCACATCAAGCACATGCCATTTTTTCCAGCCACAATGACGGATTGACCTCGCCATTCTTCCTTAAGACGTTAAGGAATTGACGGTGGGCCTCTTTCTTGCCATTCTTTCTTCTTCGAAGGAATCGGCAGTGAGCCTCATCCTCACCCTTCTTTCTCTTCCAAGAAATCGACAGTGAGCCTTAATTTAATGGCAGTCGGACGCCTCTTCGCTATTGCAACACCAAGTCGCCTACTGGGCGGCGATGCTGACTTCTTGCAGCGACAGGTCCGACCTCCACCTTCGGTAGCGACCTATCGGCAATGGTTGCTGGTTCACGTTTTAGGGCGGCAGCTCATGACTTTGTCGGTGCGGGTTGGTCGCACACGGTGGCAACGTTCGTCTGATCTGGGTGAAGATAGCTCTGTTGCGTCGGAACGAGTTCGACGAGCTAATATTGTAGGATCCCTAGGTTGTGGATCCACGAATTTAATCCTTGTTGCTGTAGGATCCGGTTGCACCAACTATTTCATAGGCCTGGTTGTACTCTAGTCGTCCTCTTTCTTTTTAATTTAATATAAAATATATTAATTTGGGTCAGGGATGATTCGTTTCATGAATTAGGATTCGTGAGATGCTCTCATACAAAACCTGCTCCTTCAATATTGTACTGTTTTTTGCATGTTTTATGTCTTTCATATTAATTAATACATTTCTTTTCCAAAAATAAAAATTAAAATTAATTACATCCCAAATTACTTAACTTAATTTTTTAATGAAATGAAATAAAATTCTTAACACTCAATACGTAATTAATGCATCCTAAACAAACTATAAGTACAAAATATTAATGGCGCACGTATTAATATTATGATATTCTTACGTGACACACGTCAGTTATGAGTTATGACACAAGCAAACTATCTACCTTGAATTCAGTGTGTATAATTTTCAGTTGTCGATCATGAAAATGATTTTTAATCTGATGTTGGTTACCTGCTTTTCCAGTCACCATTAGTAACCTTTTCTCTTTCCCTTTTACTTTTTTTTTTATTTTTTAATAATCTCCAAACATTGAACATTTTTATCACGTTGTATCTTTTTAAGTTTGTTGGGGGACTATCTCACGATTTTAAAAAAAAATAAATACTTTATCGGAGTTTTACAAATAGTTTATAAAGTCGTTCAATTGACGATTATTACTTTTCAGTGATCAAATATCAGTTTTTATTAAAAATATTATTACTTTTTATTCGCTCCACTAATTATTCTTAAATAGTTCAATTGATCAGTTATTACTTTTCTTTAGTATTTCTTTTATTAAAAATATTATCACGTTTTATCAATCTAACAACTCACTTTCGTAATTATTCGTCACTTTTTATTAAATCTCTTATTACTTTTTTTAAAATGTTATTACTTTTTATTTAAAGTTTAAACAGCTTATGAAATAATTCACATTACTGTTATCACTACATGGAAGTAATTCGGGAGATGGACTCACATAAGATTTTAACATTAATTATTCATAACATAATTTAAATGAAAATTTATCATTTTTATTTGACTAGTATTTTATTATCACATTTTATAAATTTATAATATTAAAATAAAAATAAATTAAATGAATCTTTAATTTATTATATTGTTAAATAATAAAAAATATAAATTAAAAAAGAAAAGCTTAGAAAATATATACTCCTTACATGTAAGGCTTAATTAATTTACCTTTAAACTTATGAGTTAAACTATTTGTGAGACGGTATCACCCAAGTCTCACCGTTACTAGTATTCCCTTCTAATTAATACTGAAAATCCAATTAAACCAAGAGTAAGCCTTGTATGAGATCGTTTCATGTGAAATAATTTTATACTTCTTCCGTCCCACACAAAGGGGTGATTTTGCTTTTTGCACGTGGATTAAGGAGTATTATTATTTAATGTGTAGTGAGTAGTTATATTAGTGGGTGTGTGAGCCACATATTTTAATTGTATTAGTAGGGTGTGTGGGTCTCATGTGTGTAAAAAAGAAAATGAGACTCTTTGGGTGGAACGCCCAAAATGGAAAAAAAAACCCATTTAAAGGGGACGGAGGGAGTACTTTTTAAAAATAGTCTTCACTTTTGCTATAAAACCTTATTACTTTCGTTATAAAATGTTATCATTTTTCATTCATACTATAAATTGTTTATGAAATATCATTATCACTTTTCATTAATTGAGTATCACTTCTCATTATAAATACTATCACTTTTTGTCTGTTTAAGATAAAATGTTATATGACACGATCTCACACGTCTTTGTCTTTAACCAAACCATATCGAATTATTGAATTAAAATATATTATATTTTTATTATTCCTTATTGTTTAAATATAAGGAATTAATAAAATTTATTCCACAACATAAATATATTATTAAATTTAATTAATACAAAATATTTAAGCCCTAAACATGATTTTTATTATAATTAAACAAAGACAGTTTATAAATAAACAAAATCAAAATGCTTAAAATATAGGATGAGTCTTGTATGAAACTGTCTCACTGATCTTATATTGTGAGACAGATCTCAATTGACCCATTTAGAAAGATTTCTCGTGGGTCTACAAAGGAGGGTTAATGTACTCAACATGCATTTTAATTCAAAATTACGTAGTTGCCATTAAGTTGGCCGCTTAATTAAAATTCATTTTAACTGTCACTAACTTAATTTTTATACTATATGAGAATTTTATTTAATTTTGATATTTTTTAAAATAATTTAAATATATATATATATATTAATTTATAGACTAATAAAAAATAACATTATTAATAAAAAGTTAATTATACCTGATAAAAAAGAAAAGTGATGTACATCTAATTAAATCATGAAGGAGTTATATATAATACTGGTTAGACCATTTTACGTTTTCATAACTATTTATCACTTTTATTTAAAAATGTTATCACTTTTATTTTAAAATGGTATCACTTTTTATTTAGACTATAAATTATTCATTAGATAATTCACTGTATCATTATCATTTTTCATCAATTAAGTATTATTATTTTATTGAAATGTGATAACTTTTTATTCGTCTCACATAAACCTTTGCCTTAAATTATTTTATAAATAATTCGCATGAAAAATAAAAAAAATGATAATATTTTTATAATATTTTATTAAGAAAAAGTGATAATTATTCAATTAAACTACTTATAACTATATTCATAAGATTAATAAAAAGTGATAATATTTCTAATAAAAAGTGATATGATGAAGCAAAAGTGATACTCGTCAAATTGAATTATTTTAAGATTAGTATGACGAACAAAAAGTGATAACATTTTTAATAAAAAAATATCTGATTATGGAAATTTGATAATCATCTAATTAAAATGATACTCCATTTTATAAAGAATTCATAAATAAAACTTATAAAAGTGATAATATTTCCAATAAAAAGTGATATCTGAAGTGATACTCATTGAATTGAATTATTTCAAGATTCGTAGTACAAATAAAAAAGTGATAATGTTTTTAATAAAAGTGTTATTTGATCAGGAAAAATTTATATTCTTTTAATTGAATTATTTAAAGAACATAGACGAATAAAAAGTGATATATAAATATTTTTAAAAAAAATTATATCCAACAAAGAAAAAGGTGATAACCACATTCACTGAACTATTTCATCTATAAATAATTTATAATACGAATAAAAAATAATAATATTTTTTTAAAAAGTAAAAAGTGATATCTTATTAAAGAAAAGTAATCGACTAAATTGTTATACTATAGATATATTAATAGTTTGATAAATTTAATTTTTGTTGAATATTTATTTTATATTTTAATAAAAAAATAACAAAATGTAAAATAAGTAATCAAAGTAATTAAAAAAAAATAAAAAGCAACCTAGAGTAAATAAAAGAGAACAATTACCTATGAATTGAGGCCAAAATGCTTACCAATTAATTACAATGGGATGAAGGGTATTAACGTAATATATAATGGGTCATTAGCAGATTTTTATATTTTAAATGTATAGGGGATTATCCGTCTCACGGATCTCATAAAAAATATTTTACTTTATTTATTTAAATTAAGGTTATATTTATTATAAATTTATTGTTAATTAATAATATATCACTTAAAAAATTTAATAATGCACTAAACACTAGGAAAATACACTGTAACCAGATAAATTTTTGGGAAAAGGATCAAACATGTCATTATACTTATATCAATGAATCAAAGTTGCCCTTTACCTATTTTTATGTACATTTAAGCACTTTTCATTTTTTTTATGGATGAAATCCATCCTTGATTTAATAATAATCAGATCAAATGTGCCCCCTATCTCTTATAAATTGAACATGAAAACACCTGACCCAATTTTAATCGCCTCTGCCTTCCACAACTTTTTTTCCTTCCTTTTCCTTTTTTTTTCGATTTTTTAATGGTTCTTTCTTTAGTTTATTTTTTTTTTGTTTTTTTTCATTTTTTACTTAACATACCCCAAAAGTCATTAAATTAAAATACTTTTAATTTTTATGACTTAAATACCTATACAATTACAAGAATTATATTAACTTGATTTATTACTAAACATACCCAAAAATTACTAAATATACCCCAAATTACATAAAATAAAAATAGTGATACACTTTTCATTATCTCTTTTCTTTCTCATGAAAATAAACTTCTATCAACAATCATCGTTCTAGTATTTCAAATAACACTAAAAATTCTTTAAGCGACAATTTTAAAAAGTATTAATGCAACACAATCCTATCATAGACTGAAAAAAAAAATTTCAACCTTGTTTTGCACTTCTAGTTCAGAGCTCCACACAAACACAAAAAAATTACACAAGTTGGGCGTGCGTTTTTCAGCATTCATACACAAGTTGCACCTTTTCTCCAACTTTGCACTTTTGATCATTTTCCCACCTAAAACACAATAAAATACCTCAAGTGCACCTTTTTCTCATATATATTGAATATAAGACACTTGTGCTAATATATGACAACAATTCCCATTAAAAAGGTGTTAAATTGGATACTAAAATACGCTTATTTTCACTCTCATCAATCCCCCAAACTTACCCGTTGCTCGTCCTGAGGCAACAAATTAAAAATAAAGAGAAAGAGTGTAAGAAAATTAGCGAGAAAATAAGAACTATGACAAATGCCTCATTCAAAATACAATTGTCCTCAACTTAGGTAATGCAACTCTTTAATATTCAATCCATAGCATACAAGATAAGACAATCACCACCAATCAAATGCTCCATTGACATGTTCTCACAGGAAGTATATATCACTCGTACTCAAGTGTAAAAGATGTACACTTATAGGTTAAGGTGTTTACGCTCAAATTCAATTCAAGTTCATGCATAACCATAAGCTTGCCAAAAGTCTCAACTCTCCTTTTACTTGTAGCTAATATATCATGGATCAAAAAGGACTATTATTTGATTGTAATATAGGCTCTTTGGAAAAAGGAAAGAAATATATGGATAAGTCACTCAAAACTCGGATCAATCAAGCTGCAAGTCTCTCTCGATCTTTCATCCTTCCTCATCACTTCAATTAAGAACAACATACTCTTCAAACTATCTCATCTTTCTCCTTCAAGCAAAATACATTTTTTTTCAACTATTTCTAACACTTCAACTCCATCATTCTCCTTTTCTTCACCCTTTTTTCTCTCTTTTTTTTTTCTTTTTGAGGTACCAATTTCGGGTACTACCTCTCACATCCTCCATATGGTACTAGATTTAAGCACTACCCTAGGGTGTTTGTTTCCATGGAGTACTAGATTTGAGCAATACTCCAAGAATTTTCCTTTTAATCCTTATGACTCTTCTTTCATAATCCTTATCATCCCTCAAATCACCACTCTCTTCAATTAAGCTTTATTAGCTATCAAAAGAATGGATTCAAAAAGGCTCAAATGGGTTGACAAGGAATTTAATGAATTTAGGTAAAGTATATGGGAAAAGATGGGTTATTCAAAGATGGCCTAATATTATTTCCATAATCCACTAGACTAATCTTGAATATTCAAGGAGACTCAAGGCAAGTTTTAAAATACACGCACAAGAACGATACTCATCATAAAAGAATTGTCATGTGATTATGTACATGAATAACAAGGCTCAAAATCTCACATGGGTTTTTAAAAAGTAACAGAGCACCTTTCATGATAAGCAATATCTCACAAGTACACATAGAAATTCATATCACAATATAACTCAAGCACACTTCCTTCATCAATTTCAAGAGCATATGAATTCTCAGCACAATTTAAAAATATAAGCTCATATGGATTTCCAAAACAAAAACTCAATCCTGCCACTCATATTAATTAAAAGCACACATAAAAATTAGAATAAGGAACAAGGGCACCTGATTTCTCCTTCAAAATGTTTACGAGCTCCTCGAATTTTTCAACTCGATCAGGTTAAGCCTCAGTGTAAAACTTGTCTTGCCACTCTTTTACCTTTTTCTATCATCAAAGCTCAAGCACACATCATCATCACAGGATTCATCAATAATAAAATAGGAGAACTATAAGAAAGACTCAATTGACTATCTAATTGACTCCACACACTAGAAACACCAACACAACACACTAAATATTAGGTAAGTTACAAAAAATTGACATACCAACACCGGTTAAAATATTAATATGCCGCAAAAAATTAACCCCCTAACAAACAAACAAACAATGAAAGGAAAATTTATACCCTTAGTGCTCATAAGACGAGGTAAGTACATCATACCCTCCAAACTTAATAAAAACGTAAGTCGAAACTAAGTTTGAAAAGAGATGTAATTGCCGAAGCATGAGCACCTCAAATATAATAACTCCTCACTCACACAAAAGAAATAATATCGCAATAAAACGGAAGGGACAAGCCCCCAACAGGCGCTCATGTTTAACGTCGGAGTGTCACGACGGAATAACGCTTTGAACTACTGGATCAGATGGCGGTCTTCTCGTATCCTCATCTTCAAGTACGTTCTTTCCCTCTTCTTGTCTACACTCAGCACCTCACCATTCTTGGTCACAAGTATATGATCCTCAGAATTTTCTTCCTCCCATGACTGTCTAGATTCCTCCTTATCAATCTTCCACTCAAATTCAGAATCATATGTCCTATTAAAATCAAGATTAAACAAGTTAGAAATCATATCTATACTCTTGTACGATAGAGTCTCCATGGGCATCTTTAATACTTTATCAAGAGAGAAAACTACATCTTCATTATCCATCTGCAGACTAAGTTTCTCGGCTCTTGACTTCTTTGCTCTTTCCCATTTCTTTTCCACTATAAACTCAGTATTCTGCCCTTGGGATGGCAGTGGAGTACTGTTAACATCAGGTAAAGTATTATGTGCAAAAAATAGTGTGGGACGAGGCAGTTCGACCTTGGTTCGACCATGAGTACTGGTCGAACCAGATGTGTAGTGGTCGAACCGAGCTTCAAATAGTATGGAATCTCACGGACAGGTCGGTTCGACTATGGTTCGACCAATTGAGTTGGTCGAACCAGTTTGGTGTTGGTCGAACCCAACATTAGACAAAACAGGGTGTTGCGGACAGGTTGGTTCGACCAATGGGGTTGGTCAAACCAGTGTGGTGTTGGTCGAACCGGTCATTTGGATGCTCCAGAGGTAGCCCAGGTGCTTGGTTCGAACTCTCGGGTGTGGTTCGACCTGCTGGCTTGGTCAAACCGAGGTCGAATCGAGCTCCTAGAGCTTCAGAATTCATTTCCGACATCATCGGTCTCTCATACTGCATTCCAGACCTTAACGTGTTGGCGTGACACTTGTTCGGGTCATTATGCCTTGAGACGGGAATATTCTTTTCTCCAACGTTTGTGTCAATTGATACACGTTCCCGGCCATCTTCCCCATAATCAAAGTAAGGTCCTTCAACTGCTTAGATAAATCTGCATGATTAGCATTCATAGTAGCCCCAAGACGATCAACTCTTGCATCATTCTTAGCCATGTATCGATTGAAGGTATCTTCAACATTCTTCACTTCTTGTTGATGGATACTAGGGCCCCTTTGTGTCAAATCTGTAATCTGCCTCTGCTGGGACTCTAGTAACTTGTTGATGTTAGCTAAACTAGAGACGATCTCATCATCCGTATTTGGCTTCTCCACATGATGTTCAACCTGAGCCACCTTATCAAGTACATAAGATCTTCTATCTCTCTCTACAGGCCAGTCACGTGAATTCATAGAGATGTCTTCAAAAAACTTTTCTGCTTCAAGTGTTGTCTTAGATAACAGAGCTACACCTGATGATGCATCAATAAGAACACGCGACTCACAATCCAATCCATAGTAGAAGATGCTTATATACTCTGCCTTATGCATCCCATGTTGTGGGCACCTCCTGAGCATGTCTTTAAACCTGTCCCACGCCTCATGAAATTTCTCACCTTGATTCATAACAAATTGGGTGATGTCATGCCTCATTCTTTAGATCCTTGAGGGTGGCATGTATCTCTCCAAAAACTTCTGCTGCAGTTGGTCCCATGTAGTGCAATATGTGGCATTAAGAGTCTCACACCAAGCTTCTGCCTTATCAATTAAAGAGAACTTGAATAGGGCGATCCGCCTAGCATTATCATTAGCTCCAGCACCCTTTTGCGTATTTGCATAACTAAGAAATCTGTTGAGATGCTGATATAGATCTTCAAAACAACCTCCAGAAAAAGGATTATTTTCTACCATGTTAATAAGAGCGGGATGTATCTCAAAATCATCATTTCCCCCTTGCTCCTATCAAATCCATGTTCCCAATCCCATAATTCGTAAAAATTTCACGTATGGCAACATTATCCAGATTCTGCCTTGCTCCGATCATGTTTAGCTCTGTGTGTTATTCCTTCTTTTCCTTCCTCTCCTTTTCCTAGTGCACAAGTATCTCAGAAAATTTTAAGGTTATATAGAAATAAATAATCACAAATAAAAGTCTTAATCAACTAGACATAAGTAGGAGAATAGGTAGCTCTAGGGTAATTCAGTTTTACTACTTAACTTCCCTTTCAAGTACAGGCTGACTCTGCCTTGTGGACTATGGACGCATCACTAAACCATGAAAATCTACTCTATAGACACACATAAATATGCGTGTAACACGTGTGAATACCCTTGGAGAAAGAGACATAATTTCACCCCCTTTCTACGTACTATCAGCATCAATTATTTTTCACATTTGGAATCTAACCCGATATGATCTCCCTTTATATGTATTATAAAATTACCATCTTTATCCTGCTTACTAACTCGAATTTAATTCAATTAATAAACACTCATATATGACAGTTCTAATGAAGCTTCGGAGTCCCCTCACTTAGAATCATAACATGAAATCCTGTTCAGCGGTGAACGCACTCAATCTACAACCAAGATATATATTTAGAATCTATATACAATTGAAGATGCACAAAACGACCGTGAATATGGATTAAGAAACCATAATCATATATAAAATAAATCCACAAGTAGTGTTGTACGGAGGACACACAAGAGAGTTTAATTAATTTATAATACCTTCAAAACCCTAGATCTACCAAAATGGTTCTAGCCCATGACGTTGCGAAGAACAATCATGGGGGTTGGATAGATCTTACCCATATGTCTGGAAAATATAAGATAAATTAGAAAACAAAGGAAAACCTAGATGTTGGAGTCGTTGCGTCCTTCTCCGTCTTGAATCCTCCTCTTGATTCCACGGATGAATCTTCAAAGTCATGGATAGATGGAGGAAAGGATGTGGATGATGGTTGGAGGGTGATCCCTCCTTGTAGGGTGTAGGATGATTGTGTTGTGGTTTCTCCAATCCAATCTTTCTTTTCTTGGTGTGATCTACATCCCCTTTTATACATGTAAGATCTCCTTATGGACTTTGGATGGGCTTTTTCTTGGAAAACACAAAAATACACGCACTTGGGGTGTAAAATTATAGATTCGGCGCTGTTCAGGCATGTGGTTCGACCTATAGGCTTGGTCAAACTATGGTCGAATCAAAATCGGTAATTTTCGCACTCCAGGCATGTGGTTCGACCATGGTTCAACCTCATGGCTGGTCAAACCACATCATCATGGTCGAACCACACTTTTACAATTTTCAGGCTGCTGGTTCGACCATGACAAGGGTGGTTTAACCACTGGTTCGGGTCAAACTAGCTTTGTGCAGTCTCACCGTTTCGCGCATAACTTCCACATACGAGATCCGATTTGAGTGATTCTTGCACTCATGCGATCCTCTCTCTCTTGGCTTTCTATACATTTAAAGAACTCACAAAAACTCAAATATTTGAATATGAAACAAGTCATGCAAAATAGCACAGCCGTTCTGTTCGGCACAGCTCACGCGACGTCACCATTTTGCTCATAACTTTCTTGTTTGGATTCCGATTAAGGTATTCTTTATGCCAAAAAGATCCTCTCTTCTGTGGCTTACCAACCATGTATCACACTTCTATTTCACAGCTCCACATAAACACAGAAAAATTACACAATTTAGGCGTGCATTTTTCAGCATTCATACATAAGTTGCACCTTTTCTCCAACTTTGCACTTTTGATCATTTTTCTACCTAAAACAAAATAAAACACCTCAAGTGCACCTTTTTCTCACATATATTGAATATAAGACACTTGTGCTAATATATGACAATAATTACCATTAAAAAGCTGTTAAATTGGACACTAAAATATGCTTATTTTCACTCTCATCAGTGACTAAATAGAATTGGTAAGAAGCTAAAACTCCAGTACGCGTAAAGCATGACCAAAACCCACGAGATGCAACAGTAGCTAATAAACTAGCGTAGCAATAAACATTTTGTTCTCTCACTTCTCAGGTTACTTATGGGATGATTTGTTTTAACAAAATCATCAAGACCCACTCATACGAATAATCTGATAAACATCAAAGATGAAAGTAGAAATGCAAACTAGTATTCAGTTGATCCGACTGTGATTCTTTTGTCAAGGGCATGACTTCCTTTGACCTTTTATTTCCATTACGACAAAGTTGTGTCCAATTCAATAAGTTTCTTGACTCTCTGGAGTCTGTTTGTGGGAGGCATGATCTTGACTCTCTGCCAACAAAATTTTATTAGCTCCTCGAGGAAATAGAGGTATAAAGTAATACAACAATTCATTCGTGCATTCTCTCGAACACATCATGTGCGCTTTCATTGCTTTTGAAAAATTGGTTATTTGTCCTTCATAGTGATGGAAAAAATGGGATGGAGAAACATAAATTCGAAATTCAGGAGATAAAGTAGAAATACCTCACGAATAGAGCAATGAAGGACTTCGGAAAAAAATCTTAACTGAATTTCCAGAACACTACCTTTTCTTAGCCTTCGGGCTTAATCGAAATAACCAAACCTGAGTTCATGATTATCTTTTTGAACACATGAGGTTTGCGTTTGTAAATCATGCTTTCTGTAAGTTTAGGGAGCGGCTATTCGCACCCCCAAAATTACTGAACGTACCCCAAAAATATTTAAATTGACATAATTACCCTTATAAAAGTTATATATGTTCGGTTGTTGCAACCGAACAGTCATCTAACAAAATATTTGGTTGCAACAATCGAACAGAACAAAGAATTCATCTATTATCTATTCGGTTGCAGCAACCGAACAAAACAAAGAATTCATTCATCTTATGTGTTCGGTTGCAGCAACCGAACAAAATAAGATTTGTGATTTTTTTAATACATATCTACATTACCGAATAGATAAGATAACAGATAAGTTTCATGGACATAATCGATCTTTAAATAAAGATGGTGATTCCTCTCCAAGTTAAAGTAAGCAAGTTTCTGTTGATTTTATCGCCGGAAGTAGTAGTGGACCAGTGGTTTTATAGAATCTAGAATCAACAGAAACGTGCTTACTTTAACTGGAAGAGGAATCACCACCTTTGTTTAAAGATCGATGATATCTATAAAACATATATGTTATCTTATCTATTTGATAATGTAGATATAAATTTAAAAAAATCACAAATCTTATTACGTTCGATTTTTGCAACCGAACAGATAAGATAAATGAATTATTTGTTCTGTTCGGTTGCTGCAACTGAACAGATAAGATAAATGAATTCTTTATTATGTTCGGTTGCTGCAACAAAACAGATAAAATATTGATAATTGTTCGGTTGTTGCAACCGAATATATATATATATTTATAAGGATAATTATGTCAATTTAAATATTTTTGGGGTACGTTCATTAATTTCTGGGGTGCAAATAGCTGGCCCCGTAAGTTTATTTGTGGTATCATGACTTCGGGTTTATTTTAATTGCTTGTCTTCCAAGGATATGCGGACAACAATTTTCATCCTTGTCGCTAAATTATTTTTCCCAATTTTCCTTTCAACCTGCATCTTCCAACTATCCAAAAATGGTAGTTATAATTTCAGGAGGAGATTAAACATTTTATATAAATTATTGTACACCCTCTAGAGTCTCTCTGTGCATATGTGTTCTACGGGTCATGAAAAATATAACACCCGTAATAACTAATAATCAACACATCTCATGCTTGCAGGCTCAAGCTAAAATATAACATAATGAAGTAACTAGGCTAAGATCAGCGAGAGATAACTCACGCCTTAACTCTATTTTCCCACAGACGGCGCCATTTGATGAATATACATCAAATAATTATTAAATAAATAAAATAATAATATAAAAAACTAGGATGATACACAATTAACTTAGAATTTTGCAATCCCCTCCATACGTCTTTGTTTAAGACTCCTAGCACGGCTGCAAAATTAACCTACAAAAGTACACCGGAGAGGATCTCCGACGTAGACCCTCCGATGCTCAAATTAGTTTCTTGTCTATCAATAATATAATAAATAGATGATCATATTAAAGATACCTCCCTCTCCCTTTTATCTCTTCCCTTTGACAGAGTTTCTAGGATTCATTATGTAGGCACGTTCTCTATCATAGTATAATCGTTTAGGCATTTTAATCAATAAATAAATATAATTAATATATTTGTCCACATCAAAATGATTTTTCAAATTCTAGCAAATGGGTTTCTTGTGAAACGAATTTTGGTTTAAGAGAAAGATGAGTAGATTTCTTAATTTGTGGCAGCGGTTCTACGCCTCCATCCCTCAGTCATCGTGAATTCCAGGTTACCGCCACCCATGCGTCAGTGATGAAGAAATTTAATGTGCTCTTGTTTCCATTGTCGAGCACTGATAAATGTTGTCATCTTCTTGTCCTTTCATTTCTTATCTCTTCAATAAAGTATAAACATCTCTATTTTAGAAATTGAAAATTATGGCTTCCAGATCTCATTTAATTTTCCTCACACTTCTCTTTGTTTCAGTAGTTGTAGTTCCGACTATGGCTGTTAAGTCGGCGGTTGGCAGCCTCTTCCTAACGCCGAAGAGGTGGTGATAGTTGCGAAATTCTCCGTGAAGAAACACAAAGAGGATTCGAAAACATCTTTCATTTAAAAAGGATGGTCAAGGGAGAATCTCAAGGTTGCAAGGACGAATTAAAGGGCGGTGATCTCGTCTCGGACAGCGACCCCCCACTCCCAAAAGATACAAGGTGGAGGTGTATACAGGCCTGGGAAATTTTCCAGTAACTCAATTCAGAAGAAATTATATTGATTAATCCCTCAAATCTTATTTAATAGAGTATTATTTAAAATTAATTTGTTGCCGCCTAGAAAATTTTTTGGTTCCTTTAAAAGATCAGTTAACGATGTTAGGATTATGAGTCTTGTATTGATAGTTATACAAAATTCGAGCCCCGAATTCATAAAAAAAAATAATTCAGACCTTAAATTGATAGTTAATATATATTTTAGGTTTTGGATTGAAAATTTTTCTTTTTTTTAGTAGTGGATGTTTCACTTATATAATTTAAATTTATTGTTCATGTGTAAGGTATAAATAAAGTTGATTTTTAAGAACACAACAAGATAATCAATCATTTATCTGAATTGTTCCCAACACAACCCAGGTCATTTTAAAACACTAATACTGAAAATGATTATGATTTATAGTTAACGCACTTACACGTATTGAGCACACAACTCATAGATCATTTTAAAGCACTAATCTTGAAATGATGTTGATTTATAATTAAAGTACACATTGATATATGATGCATCCATATGTGTATAACTTTTTATTCTATATTGTATATATGTTTTTTTTAATAATTGTATACTTTTTTCACACTCAATTTTTCATTAAAAAAACTAGCATCCATATGTGTATAAATTTTTATTCAATAGTGTATACATGTTTTTTAATAATTATATACATATTTTATACTCAATTTTTCATTAAAAAAACTAACAAAAAATTTACTAACAAATTGTATACATTTTTGTTCATAATTGTATGTGTTTTTATTCATAATTGTATATGTTTCTGAAGGTTAGTGCAACGTATCCTGAGGTACACCCAGGTGCATAGGAGTATTAGCCTTAAAGCACTTACACTTTTGAGCACATTGTTCGGGAAGAGATATTCTGTCGGTATTAATGTTTACGTTTTCTTTTTGAACATAATTTAAGAGATATAATATTTTATTGGGCAGTATGTTGAGAGATATAATATTTAATGTATAGTGAGTAATTGTATTGGTGTTGTGTGTGGGCTCCATGTAGAATAATTAATTGTCTCTTGTGGGTCTTCTTGACAAAAAGGAAAATGTAACCTAAAACAGATCAAAATAAGAAATACAAATCTTAAGGCGAAACAAATGGAGTATATATGTTAATGTTAGAGCGAGTACATTGTATCTTTGTCTGCTAAGAAATTTATTAAATTGTGATCTGAATTTCATGGCATGTGATGTTTTCAGATGGCATTGGCATGGAAACCAATAATCATCACTTCATTGGCCCACAAGAGATAACTTTTATGAAGGAAAGTGAAAATAAATTAATGAAAAGTGATAATGCTATTTTATGAACAATTTAAAATATAAATAAAAAGTGATAACATTTTATAGCAAAAGTGATAACGTTTTATAGCGAAAGTGATAACTATTTTAAAAAGTGAAAAATGGTCTGAAACGGTCTCACGCAAGACCTACCCTATATTTTAACTTTTTATTTTTTTTATTTATTTTATGTCGCAATTCCTTATCACCTCTCCAATCATCACTTTGTATGACATTTTTTCTCTTTTATGCAAATTATTCTATTCTTTAAGTAACATTAATTACTAGTATAATTTAATATATGCTCTATATCATTATTATACTCATAGTTAGATCGCGAATGGGGTACAACTTATAGTGTAGAGCATGAGTAATGGGAGTAATATTTTTACAATAATTCTGCATACTTTATTTATTTATTTATTTATTTATTTAAATAAATTCAACAATTTTTTTCACCTTTCCTATATAGGGTAAAACTTGCATTATAACATTACGATGCTTTTTATAAGTCGTACCCTTTAATATTAATTAATTCTTATACTCTTTAGTATAAAAATTTATATCCTTGATTTTCTGAGAACAAAATTAATTTTTTAATCAAACAAATATTGTATTTATATTTAGCCGACATTTTCAATGAAAAAATTATACCCTTAATACTCAAAGTGTATAATCTTTAAAACAAAATGTTATACCCTTATACACTTTGTGCCTCCAGAAAAATAAGAAACTAACTCATTTAGATATTAATTTTGAATTACTCAAAGTACTCTTTAATTATATTATATAATTTGTATAGAAAAAGTGTAATTTTTAATCAGCATCCGAAGAAACAAGAGACTAACTCTTTTCGATATTAATTTTGAATTACTCAAAGTACTCTTTAATTATATTATATAATTTGTATAAAAAATGTATTTTTTAATCACAGGAATTTATATAAGTGAAGAGATACCCAACATATAAGATTAATTATATGAGTGAGGCTTGTGTGCGCCCGAGTGCACACCGTGCGCCTTTAGAATTTAGTATTATGGGTAAGGGTACGTTGTTTTGTTCTAAATGGTATACACTTTAATTAATAAGGGTACACCATTTTGTTCTAAAGGGTATAAACTTTTCATTAATATTTTTTATTTTTCTTCACAAAATAAAGGCTATAGATCTTTATACTAAAGGGTATACAATTTAACACAAAATTTTAAAGGCGCACGGAATGTGCCACGTGCGCCCGGGTGCACACAAGTTTTTGCCTAATTATATTGTTAGATTGTATACTAAAAGTCTAGCTTTTTGTATGAACAATGTTATAATAATTTATTTGAAATGAGAATTCTATGATCAAATGATTGCATCTTATAATTTATTTATATGTACGATGAAATAATCCACTTACTTTATACTGTAGATAATACGTTGTGCGACAACACACGTAAGATCATATTATCGGTTTCTTATAAAGTATAAAGAGATGCTCACAACCGATATAGACGGGGACTCTCTATCGGGATGGTTGTAGTGTGGTTTGGTATTAGCTTATCTGGGCTATAGAATCACATTAGTGCACTTTGTGTGTATTGAGTAGGACCGCTTGAGATCGTTCGACTTGTACTGTCTATATAGAAGAACTTGATCTCTATTATTATGGATGTTCGTGCTCTTAATCCCTATACAATAACCTCGACACGTAAGACAGTATGTATTTCTTTGATTCATCAATAGGTGAGATTTACATGTAATTAAATCAACAAACTCGGTGAGTTGGGAAATAGAGCTGTCTCTATGGTGTGTTGTTGATTGTAGAAGGAATCTGTGTCCGTTATAAGTTGATGATGTCCCCTTGAGGAGATCATAAGGATTATCATGTAAACCCAACTAGTGGATTTATTCCGGCATGATAATGAGGTTGAGTGATACTACTCTCGGATGAGATATTAATTAATGGAGTTGTCAGTAACTTAATTAATTAATGGGCATTGTATATCTTAAACATGGGGAGACTAACGGGCTTATAATAAGAAGGAGCCCATAACGTAATTATGGGATTAGAACGGTAGTGCAGTAATAATATTTCAGTGGTATATATTATTATTATTGGACTTAAGTATAAGCTTTGGGCTAAGCTTGGATACTTAAGCCCAATGGATGCCCAACTCTAATTACTCCTCCTGGTCTCTGCTGTAGCCCATATATAAGTCATCTCAGCTGTTCTAACCCTAGATGAGACACGCCTAACACGTGAAGAGGGTAGACAGAACAACAGATTAAGAAGATCTCGAAGACTGTCACCCACACGACATCGAGATTGGACTTGGGAATATAGCAGAAAATCAAGAGGTTGTTTGCTGCTGTTGTCTGCCAACTTGCACGATTTTTATAAAATTTTATAGACCTCAGAATTCAATGTATGATATATTGACGGAAAGCCACAGAAGAGAGAATCGTTTTGGCATATAGATCACTCAAATCCGAGATCAGATGAGAGAGTTATGCCCAAAACGGTGAGACTGTGCAGGCTGCCGGCGAGAATTCAACTTCTCCAACATACCCTGGTGAAAGGTAATACGTTTTCTTATTTTCTTGCTTCCGCTGACTGTTAAAAATGTATGGAACCATAACGGTTCACGTTAACTAAATGATCAAATGACAACAATTGGTATCAGAGCTTCGGTTTCTTGGTAAAGCGTGAAATGTTAGGCTAGGGTTTGTGTGGCACACGTGGACTAGGGTTTAGAAATTATTGTTTCTTGTTGAATACTCTATCCGGATACGTTGGTGTGATCATCATCGATGAATGTTCTACGGCGGTGGCGGCTAACGACGGCACGAGTTGAGTCGCCGACTCGGGTCGCATTTTGGCAGATGACAATGCGCATATTGCATAGACATGGACAGCTCTACGGCAGTGCTGACCGGCGCGGTCAGCACGACTGACCGGCGCGGATGGCACGACTAGCCGTGGACGGCACAACATGCGGCTGTTCGAGTGGCTGGAAGGCAAGGACGGCACAGATGCAGCGCGCAGGAGATGTGGTAGACACGACTGACGTTGTCGGTCGGGACGAGTGGTGCGGGCGAGCAGCACGTGTCGTGCCAGCGGAATGCCTGGGTATGCGTAGCTCATAGAAGCGTGGAATGATGGCTGTGGCGTTTGGCACGACTAGCGCCGATTTCCAGCACGAGTCGTGCCAGCGTATGTCCAGCAAAGGCGTGGCGCTGCGGGTGGCACGAGTGGCGATGGCTGTCGGCACGACCGCTGACAGCAGGCAGCACGAGTCGTGCAGGACTAAATCGTGGGCAGGTGCATTCATTTTTTTGTTCGACGTGTTTCGATGATCTGGATGATATCGTGGATTTCCATAATCTGGTCGATATCGATGATTTTAATAATCTGGACGATATCGATAATCGATATTGATAGTTTCAAAATTTTGATAATCTGGATATTTTCTAAAGTTTGATAATCTGGAGGTCTTAGCCAACATTTGTGCTTGGGGCGGAATAATCGAATTCGCTGATATATAACTGTTAATAATTGATTTAATTATCTGATTATTGTTATATATGTATGCATGATTCCCTGTGATTTACTGCCTTAATTGGTGTAATAGGAGCATGCTAGGATGCATATTTTAATATTTATATTATATACATGTTAAAACCCTCGGTGTTAAATAACTAAGTGGGAGAGGGAATTGCTTAATAATTCCTGCGGCCTCCATTATTGGTTTGTAAGTGATGTAAGTAAAATTGCGTGTTGGCATAGACCTTTTTCCCCATCGGATGAGTTTATTCACGGATCACTGGTATAGACTTCATTAAATATTTATTGTTTGTAATGTGATGCACATGAACTTGCGTGTTGGCATAGACCTTCCTCCCCATCGGATGAGTTTATTTGCGGATCACTGTACAAACTTATCATTGATGACTGTAGGAAGTTATCTGAGCGTGTGTGTACTTCTCCATTTGTAAGACACAAGCTTGGGCCGCGGACTTGCAAATAATGGTGTTCACTTAGATGTTAATAATAAGTATTCTCCCCATCTGAGTCACTGCTTTTATTTGCATGGCTAAAGAGGAACCGACTATTAATTATTTGGTCATGATGTTAGGGTGACAAATGAAATTAATGGGTAAAACCTTCTCTTGTAAATGTTCGAGTTTGTAAACGTCCACACTATCGTGGCTTGCAGACTCACGGTGCTTGAGATATCGGTGAATTTTAATTTTATATTATTTTGAGGGAATCAATATAAATTGATAAAATTCAAAAATTTGATCTGTGTATTTATTTGTGATTCTCTGAATTTCAAATGATTTTATCTCACTTATTGTTTACTGAAAGAAATTATATTTACTGGTCTAAAATTAGATGATTAGAGAAGAATCTTGATTTTAATTCTTACTGCTTAGGAAAATAAAAATGTGTTCTCAGCAAGGATGTCATATGATGCCTATTAAAGTCTCTAGTGGAGAGGTGAGAGGTTCATAGAAATATGATGGTCTCATGTAACTCTTCGCATACCTGAGTAAGGTTAAAAGTCAAGAGGTCGTGGTTGACTTGATGAATGAATTGGAAAAACATGGAGTAGAAATTGAAGGGGAAACCTTGATCAATTTATTCTCCATAGTTTGCCTAGATGTTTTGAGCAAGTTCCACCTGAAATACAAAAGGTTGTATAAGGTGGGAAACTTCTGACAAAACAAGTGGCGAAGGAAATTAATTTTCATCAAGATATGAACAAGGTTAAATCTCATTCACTAGTTGTTGAAGCATGATTAGTAATGGCATCTAATGACACGTTGTGTGTAGATACCGGTATCACTAAAAGCCTGCAACTAAGTGATGATGAGATTACTATGGACATGGGTAATGCTGCAATAGTAGTGATCGTTGTAGTGGGAGTTGTTTATTTATCTTATGATATGAATAAACGTTTGATTTTGATAAATTGTCTTTACTTATATTTTTCATAGAAAGAATTTCATTTAAGTGTCTATGCATATAGGGATGGATACTCCATCTCATTTAAATGACATGGTCATAGTGATGAGGGATGGAGTAATAATCTGTTGTTGTACGTTGGTGCAATTTGTACACTCATAAATCATGTTTATCCCACGTATGCAACAAATAGTAATTAATAATTCATCTTCTAATCTTAGTAAAAGAAAGGAACCTTTGGAGATGAACTAAACATACTATTGGCATCTAAGACTAAATCATATTAACTTGAGTAGGATTCAAAGGTAGATAGTCGATGGACCATTAGGTTTATTGGAAGTGGGAACTATCTGACTTGCGAGTCTTACTTGAAAGTGAAAATGATTAAAAGCCTTTTAAGGCAAAGGGGTATAGAGCCATGCAAAGATATGTTGGAATTGGTTTATTCTGATTTAAGCGATCCTATGACTATCCCGACGAGAGGTGGTCATTACGATTTAATCGTGGCGAGGATCTCTTAAGAAAACTTAGGTGCTATTTATCAGAGAATGAGATTAAATCTCAAGTTGTCTACACCGGGCATACCCCAGCTGTATGGTGTGGCGGGGAGAAGGAATAAGACTCTTATGGAAATTATTAGATAGATGATGAATTATTTGGAATTACTAAATTCATTTTTTGGGTATGCCCTAGAAACAGCATTCGTATAACGTTTGTCTGTTAGTGGGATATCCTAGAAAAATGAAGGGTGATGATTTATTTAGTCCAAAAGATCGAAGGGTGATTGTTAACACAAACACTGAATTTTTAGAAAAGGACTATGTATTAAATTATAAACCCATGTATAAATTGTTCTAAAGGAAGTGAGGGGGAAAGCACAAAGTATTAGTACCAAGTGTACAAGAGGATATACCACAAGATAAACTGCAACGCGTGTCACGTCTGATACACAATTGCGTGTAATGTCTTGTCATAGTGGGAGGGTTGTTCGACAACCTGTAAGATATATGTTTTGGGAGAGTTTGAGACTTGGTCCTTAGTAAACATGGAATGGACCCATGGATACGATGAAGCACAACAAGATAGAAATGCCAAATCTTAGCAAAATACAATGGTTTCTGAAATAGAATCAATCGATTCTAAATCATATCTGGGAGCTTGTAGGACCACTAAATGGTGTAAAAGCCATTGGAAGTAGTCATACAAAATAAAAGAGGATCATACGGTAAGGTAAAAACCTTGGAAGCAAAGCTTGTTACAAAAACGTATAATTAGAAATAAAAGGTTCGATTATGAGAAATCTGTTCATCAATAGCTATGCCTATGTTGATCTGGACTCTTTTATCTATTGCTACTCATATGAAATATGAGGGATAGCAAAAAGATGTCAAGACAACTTTTCTGATTGGAAGTCTTGAGGAAAACATCTATGTGAAGCAACCGGAGTGATTCATTGCAAAGGGCTAAGAGCATTGTGATAGTAGTCTTAAAAGTGTCCATCGATGGACTAAAGCAAGCTTCAAGATCATGGAACATCTGTTTTGATGAGGAAATCCAGGTATATGGATTTAATCAATTCGCGGATGTGTCTTGTGTATTGAAAAGAGTGACGGAAACGTGGTGGTATTTCTTGTACTGTACGTAGATGATATATTGCTCATTGGAGACAATGAAAGAGTATTGTCGGTCGTAAGGGTATGGTTGATAAAGCGGTATGAGATCAAGGACTTAAAAGGAGAAAAAAATATCCTTTTGATCACGGTAATACGGATCACAAGAAAGGATGTTATGCTTGATATGATCCTTATTTGTTTTAGCATGTGACTTTATCAAACGAAATGTGTCTTGACACGCAAAAAGAAGATAAAGGTGATGAAAGCGGTTCTTTATGCTTCGGCGAATAAGAAAGCTTAATCTAAGGAATGCTATGCACGAGATTGGATATCTGTTTTGCTGAACGCATGGACAGTGGGTATCAAGGTAACCCTAAAAAAAGAATGTTGAACTGTGGTAAGACATATATTTATGTACCTGAAAATGAATAAAAATTATATGTGGGCAACCGAACATATTCACTGCTTCTTATGGGTTACATAGATTCAGATTTTTCAAATCAAATAGGGATGGCAGTAAATCCACCTCAAAGGTTATGTGTTTGATTTTAGGAAGTTGAGTCATAATATGGAGGAGTGTTATATAGAAATATATTTCAGACTCTGGACTCCATCATGGAAAGATGATAAATTGGAGCCTATGAGGCAGCCAAAGTATCTGTATGACTCTAGAAACTTCATGATGGACTTTGAAGTGTTTCTAAGTTTGCCCAAGGTTATTACAATTTATTTGATGATAATGGTGCAGTTGCAAACTTGAAGGAATAACAAGCCCATAAGGCAATTAAACACATGGAGCGCGAGTACCACCTGTTATGAGAAATCGTATGATGAGGGGAAGGTTGTTGTCACCTAGATTGCATCGGATGATAACCTAGTAAATCCATTTACAAGGACATTAGAGCGAGAGCTTTTGATGGTCGTGTAGTGGGAGTGGGAATCAGATGTATGGCAGAAGACATGACAGCATAGTCTTTTAGTATAAGTGGGAGATTGTTGGATTGTATACTAAAAGTCTAGATTTTTGTATGAACAATGTTATAACAATTTATTTGAAATGAGAATCATATGATCAAATGATTGCGTCTTATAATTTATTTATATGTACGATACAATAGTCCACTTACTTTATACTGTAGATAATATGTTGTGCGACAACACGTGGAAGATCATATTATCGGTTTTCTTATAAAGTATAAACAGATGCTCACAATCGAGATAGACGGAGACTCTCTATCGGGATGGTTGTAGTGTGGTTTGGTATTAGCTTGTCTTGGCTATAGAATCACATTAGTGCACTTTGTGTGTATTGATCAGGACCGCTTGAGATCGTTCGACTTGTACTGTCTATATAGAAAAACTTGATCTCTGTTATTATGGATGTTCATGCTGTTAATCCCTATACAATAATCTCGATACGTAAGGCAGTATGTATTTCTTTGATTCATCAATGGGTGAAATTTACATGTAATGAAATCAACAAATTCGGTAAGTTGGGAAATAGTGATGTCTCTATGGTGTGCTGTTGATTGTAGAAGGAATCTGTGTCTGTTATAGGTTGATGATGGCCCCTTGAGGAGCTCATAAGGATTATCATGTAAACCCAGCTGGTGGATTTATTCCGGCATGATAATGAGGTTGAGTGGTACTACTCTCGGATGAGATATTAATTAATGGGTTGTCAGTAACTTAATTAATTAATAGACATTGTATATCTTAAACATAGGGAGACTAACAAGCTCATAATAAGAAGGGGCTCATAATGTAATTATGGGATTAGAACGGTAGTTCAGTAATAATATTTTAGTGGTATATATTATTATTAGACTTAAGTATAAGCTTTGGGCTAAGCTTGGATACTTAAGCCCAATGGAGGCCCAACTCTAATTTCTCCTCCTAGTATCTGCTGTAGCCCATATATAAGTCATCTCAACTGTTCTAACCCTAGATAAGACACGCCTAACACGTGAAGAGAGTAGACGGAGCAGCAGATTGAGAAGATTTCGAAGACCGTCGCCCACACGACGTCGAGATTGGACTTGGGAATATAGCAGAAGATCAAGAGGTCGTTTGCTGCTGCTGTTCGCCAACTTGCATGATTTTTATAAAATCGTACAGACCTCAGAATTCGATGTGTAATATACTGACAGAAAGCCACAGAAGAGAGGATCGTTTTGGAGCATAGATCACTCAAATCCGAGATCGGATGAGAGAGTTATGCCCAAATCGGTGAGACTGTGCAGGCTGCCGGCGAGAATTCAACTTCTCCAACATACTCTGGTGAAAGGTAATACGTTTCTTGTTTTCTTGCTTCCGCTAACTGTTAGAAACGTATGGAACCCTAACAATTCACATTAACCAAACGATCGAACGCCAACATATATATCATGCTTTAATTAAATATAATATAAAATTACACTTTAGTTAAACATAAGATTACTGTATAACTTATTTTAAAATACATTATAAAATATAACGTGAAGTAACAACGCACGTTTTGAAATGTTGTATATTGAAATATGGGTTGGTTTTGTTCCATAAAAGTATTTATTTTTTCTAATTTCTAATTAGATTATATTTTGTAAATAAATTTCAATTGTTTTTTTTTATTCTTGCATTAAATAGATCATATTCTTGAACAAAATTAAGGGTCATTCTGGGGTGCACCTGGTGCACTGATGCACCCCCATGTTAATAGGTAAAAATATGGGTTAGTGGATAGTTTTTTTAAAAATAAATAAATTATTTTATTTTATTTAATGGTTAAGATTAAGTTAAAAAGTAATCTAACGGCTAAGATCGTCTAAATTCACCGATGCATCAGGTGCACCATAATTGGACTCTTTCAATCCTCATAATTTTTGTGTTGAAAATTATTTTCAAAATTTAAAGATATAGTTATGAGCAAATGAAAATTTCGTATATTTATGTACCCATTCTAATATAATTAAATTAGTGTTTACATAGTTATGAGTAGAGCCGTCAAAATGGGTTGGGCCTGTCAGGCCGAACTGCACCCGCCTATATAATTGGTGGGTTGGGCCGAGCATTTCTAGCTCGCACCGCGCCTAGGCCTGCACCGCCTAAGCCCGCCAAATGGGGGGTTGAGGCAGGTTTGGCCCGCCCCACTTAATCCAGCCACATGTCGAACTCGAGAGAAATGCCTAAAGTTTATCTTTCGTGTATTATACTTCACAAAAGTTTACTGCCTTAAACATGTTCTTTTAATTCTTGATTTAGATTGAAAATTTGAAAAAAAAAATGTTGATTACGTTTAGGTAATTATTTTGTTTAGGGGTAATTAATACTCCTATTAGTGTTTGTATTTATATTCTTGCATATTAGAAGATAAAAATTATGGAGTTTGCCGATTTGAATCAAAGTAATAATATATATGATATTAGAAATATGAACAAGTGGTAAATATAAGTCGAGAGAATTTTTAAATGTTTGGAACTTTTTTGTGAAGAGATGAGTTGGTAAGAATGAAGATTCTATAGGAATCATGTTGATGTTTTTAATTGTCTTGTTGATATTGTAGTATTTTGTGCCATTATTTTTTTATTTTATTTTAATAATATTATCCCTAATTAAAAAGAAAAAAAGAAAAAAAAAGCTCGCGATCCGCCTATGAATGGGTTGGGCCGAACATTTCTAACCCGCAACCCGCCTAAGCTCACCAAATAGCGGGTTGAGGCGGGTTTTGGCCTGCTGCCCCGTTTTGATGGCTCTAGTTATGAGCAAATGAAAACTTAAAATTAAATTGAACATTAGATAATAATTTGTCCTTTACCAAGTGTGAAAAAAGGGAGCTGACCAACAGTATAAAGAAGGCTCTCTTCGCATGTATAAAACTGTGCCCCCAGGCATAGCTCAAGTGGTAGAGGGAAGGGTGGAAAGACCTTCCAACTGAGTTTGGTTGCTGTTGGGTGGGGGTTCGAATCCTGCCTTTGGCATGTATTTGGCCCCTTGCAAGCAAGTTTAACGGTGAGTCATCTCTATAAGCCACTTGAGGCACATCCTACGATTGCAAGTTTAACAGTGAGCCATCTCTATAAGCCACTTGAGGCACATCCTACGATTTATCTACTCCACCAATCCCCAGGGCAGGGGCGGTGGGGCCCCTAATGACAGGGTACACCATTCAAAACAGTAATTTGTTTCATCTCAAATTCAAAAATCATGGCAATGGGAAGATCGATGCCCTAGCTCCAAATTCCATGGCCTCTTCCCTGCTTCTTGCTTGAGGGGAGGGGGGGACCGATTTTCTCCCCCATTCGAACAACTGAGTTGGATTTGGTGAGTCAACTCGTGGAGAGAACAAGCGGGATTGGAGGGCGATGCCTAGAGAGAGGAGAGAGAAGTAGAGAACAGGGATGTGGAGAGAGGGCGGGAAACGATGAAAGCAACGTCATTTCTGGAGAGGCGGGATTTGAGGGAAGAGTAGAGGGAAGCGACTTGTTGGAGAAAGGCACAGTAATTGAGGCACCGGCCGTCGGCGGCGTCGATAAGAAAATCGGTGGTGGAGAGCGCGGTGGAGGTGGGGGAATGGAGGAGAGAGAGGGCAAATTGGATAATGGAGAGGGGTTGAGAGGGAGTAGGGAGGAGGACTGTGGGACGGAGGCTGCTGTAAATTTTGGTTTGTGGGGAGAAACCACTCCGGGGATCGATGGAGATTTTTGAAGATGGAGTATCCGCCATTGAAAGGGTTTGTTGGCGGCTACCTGTGACTTTCACTTCGCAGGAGCCCTAGTTTTCACTGATTCGCCGATGGATTCGGCGTTGATTTGGGTTCTGTCCTCTTCAATCATCCACGGTGATGGAGGATTTAGGTACGCGACACTCAGATTTATAGCAGCTTTATCTAATTTCAATCAACTGCTCCAGAGATACCGCTAGGTACTCCTCAATTCACGGCCGTGGGATATTGAATGCCTCCGATGTTCTGCGATTCTTTCTGGTCAGCGCCAATACGTTTGGGAATGCCACCTCTGTCCAACACCGGCTGGTCCGCTTATCTTCACTGGTGCGTGATTTTCGATGTCTGGCAGTGTCATTTAGATGGCAGAGGTCTTCTTAGTTCGATGGGCTTTGCCTGATTTTTTGTAATTCACATAAGTGTCCCACTCGAAACATTTTTTACACTTTTGGTTTGAGTTTGCTCGAGCCCTTGCTTATTACATTGTTCCCTCACTTTCGATCTAACCAGGTGTCGTCAGGCTACCGTTTTGTCGCACGTACAACGCTCGCCATTGGTCTATACACCCTGCCTTCATGCTCTAGAGATGGCTATTTTCGCTTCGGCATAAGTTGAACCACTTGTTCTGTTTTCCCCAAAATCCAAATCCCAGTTGGCAGAATGTTGAAAAGTTTAACCATGAAACTACAAATACTTCCATGGCTGTGCTTGATAATGCTTGCACAAGCCATTGCTCTCATTGCCTGCCATTCCACCGAAGGAGGTACATTTTTCGTTGCAACAATGAGTCTGTCATGTGAGTTTTAATCCTACCTGTGCTTCAATATATACTTGTACTATTTTTCAGAAGTCGCAACATACATGAATTTAAAAGCGAATGAAAGAAACGGAGTGTGTTGCCCGAGCGATAGAGTGGGAGGTGTTGTTCATCAGAAAAAAAAGGAGCTACTGGTGGATCGGGATCTTGTGAAGAAGAGATCCATTATAGAAGAAAGTTGTTTGTGCTCAACTTGCCCTGGTCCTTCTCTGTTGCTGACATCAAGAGTTTTTTTAGTGAATGTGGCTCCGTTGCAGACGTTGAGGTGAGAGAGAAATTCTTTTGAAGAAAACAAAATGGAGTGGGTTTGTTATTTAATTTGTATATTTTACTTTTTTTCTTGTGGGTTTTGTAATGTAAGATTATAAAGCAGAAAGATGGGAAGAATAGAGGTTTTGCATTTGTTGCAATTGAGAAATTTGTCTCCTATGTAAGTTCTTTTAGATTCTTGAATTTTTGAATTATTTTATTCTGGATGAATACTGATGTTGAGGTGTGAAATCATTAATGAATTTTCCAGTTCCTATTCTTTAATTAAATGTATTTGAGTCGTTGAAGTTGCATTTGGCTCATTGTCTTTCTTACTGAATGAAAATGTTTGGACAACTTGTCTGTAATTCACAATACTATGCACATGTTGAGACGAAAATATAAATTATGCTCTCTTGGTATAGTTGATACTTCGATGTCATATAAAGTAGAAAGGGACTGTTTTGGATGAAAAGAATGAAAGTGTGATAGTGAAAAACAGGGCATTGAACTGTTTTTATGATGATTTATCCTGATTACAGTTGGTCTCAGACAGTTTTTATGATGATTTATCCTGATTGGCATATGAAGTAGTGGAACCAGTTCTATTTCTGTCTTCTACAGTGTCATGTCAATGAGCTAAGAATTGGCATAACATAGATTTTTTTCGGGTGAAGTTGATGTATGATAAATGTCTTTTTCTTATTTTATTTTTTCCTTGTGTACTAGATGTACTTTGACTTCTTTCTTACTATGTTGGTTTACTAATTGTGTCCGTGCTTGTCCATTTTCTTGTTTACTATTGTGCTTTTTTCTGCGGAATTCTTGGGTGCTTAACTGCATTGGTGGTTCTAATTGGGCAAAGGTTAATTTAGCCCTCAATCTTACTCCTTGAGATCAAATTTGTCTTTAATCTTATTTTTTATTCGTTTAAGCCCTTGAATTTTTTTAGAATAGATCAATTTAGCCCCTTATCTTTTTAAGTAAAGGGCAAAGGTTCAAGAAAACCCTCCACCTTAATTTTTTGGATCAAATAACCCCCTCATTTATTATTTTATTTTTTAAAATCCAACACCTCTTCTATTTCGATAGAACAAATGTGATTCCCCTTCTTAAAATTTCTAAATATTAAACATACGTGACATTATGACCCTTATCCAAGCATTGTTTATTATTATTAATAATAATATTATTAATATTATTATTATGTCCTTCTTTGTTTTATTTAATTTTAGTTACATTAATTAATTACATTTGGTAGTCACTTTTTTCTAAAAAAAATATTTAAATTCGTCATTGAGGAAATCCAAACGAAATGGAAATAATAAAGAAAGAATAAGTATTTTATTTTGTTTATTAAAAATATTTAATAATAAATTAAATAAAAGTAGATATTTAAAAATAAACAGTAAGAAAAATATAAAACACAAAAAAAACAATGAAAATGAGTTAGGAAATTAAAAATGGTTTAAAAGTGTTTTATGTTTAATATAGGGTATATTTAATAAACGAGGGTTGAATGATTAAAATAATAGATGAAGGGTTTATTTGTTTTAGTGGTATAAAATGAGGGGTTTAATTGATCTTTTATCAAAAAGATGAGGGTTCAAATTATCTAATTTAATAAGAATAACGGCTTATACGAATAAAAAATAAGATTGAGGGCTTATTTGATCTCAATGAAAAGTTGAAGTGTCAATTTGACCCTTCGACCTTTCTAATTGTAACTTAGTTTATTTCTTCTCTTGTTATGTTGCTGTTAACTGTGCATTCTACCTGCTTTGATGGCTATTTTGTTCTTTATGCTGCTTTTATCTATGCGTTCTATTTGCTTTAATAGTTTGCAAGATGTTATCTTACTTATTCTACTTGGAAATGGTTGTCCATATTTAGTCAGTTCTTTCTTTTATCTTTCTTTCGTATTATGTACTTCTTGCTTGCTCTAGTGGACTTAAACTTTTATATTGCTTTTTGTTCTTTTTAATTTTTGTGTTGCTTTGTTTTGTTGCTTTGGTTAGATTTGTTATGGATCTTTTACTTGTTTTAGTGTTTGAATGTTTAATATATTTTATTTTTCTTGTTTTCTTTTGTCCTTTGTGTACACTATACTCTGGTTTCTTTCTTGCTTTGTTGGTTTACTGATTGTGTTCGTGCTTCTTCATCTTTTTTTATGAGTTCTTTAGCATATATGAGGTGTATCGGAAGCAAACAAAGCAGGGCAAAACAGGGCTTGAAGTTAAAAAATTTTAAAAACAGCTTTTGGAACTCAAGCCCAACCTGGAGCTCGGCTTTGTACAGAAGTCAAGCGCCAACATTAGAGACGCCTGCTCGACCATGCTGGAATCGAGTTCACAACTCGAGTCGAGCCTGATGCTAGAACTCGAGTTGTGCGCGGAGCTTGGACCTGGAGTCCAGTCGAGCTAAAGCCGAGAACACGCATCGAGAAGCGTACTCGAGCCGAGTTCATGAAGGTTCAGAAAATTTCAACAATGAGCCTGCCAGCCATTTCCACCTCTGGATATCTAAGGGAGTTCACTTTTATGATTCATCATTTCTATTTGTTTAGCATAGACTTTACTTTGATTTGGATTTGTTTGGATTGGTATGCTACTTCATTTTTTATGTATTTAGGAGGTTTACTTGCTTTATTTTGGGATTTTAGTTTACTTTTCTATTTGAGTGTGATGGGGATATTCTTGAGCTTACATAATTATGGATGTTGAGGATATGCTTTAAATTTTTGATGGATGGATTTCGTTGTTGCATGTTACATGTTTTTGTATTGTTTCGTGTTTGGTAAGTCCTTGCTTGTATGTTTTGTTTGTATTTTTATAATTGTATTGGGTTGTTTAGTGGTTTGTTATGGGGATGTTGTAAGTCGTTTTTGAATATGAGTGATGATGTGTTATTTGTGATAAGTGATGACGAGTTATATTAAGAATCTCTACTATTTAAAATTGTGACATGGTTTACTTAAGTTGTTCAATTCTGAGATTAATGAAGGTTTAATAGGTTCCTTAAGGTTCGAGCAAAAGCTTGTGAGCATTTGAGCCTCAACCGTGCATTCATGGTTATTTTTTTATGAGTGGATCGATTAAGCTTTGGTAAGCTAGAACTTGCTCAAGGACTATGAGAATGAGCCCATTTAGTGGAGGTTTGTGAAATGATTTTAGGCCATCCTTGTTATTTTAAGTCATTGCCATATATTTCCTTACCCTTATACATCATCCCTAGTTAGCCCATTTGAGCCTTTAAGCCTATTTCTTGTGATTGAAGCACATTTCAAGCCATGATTACCCACTTAAGCCTTGTACATATACCCTTTATGTGGGAAATTGAAGAGATGGTGGTTTGCAAGGTTTGATGTGAGAATTGTGCAAAGGAAGAAAGAAAATGGCAAACAAACAAAGAAAATGATGAAAAGAGCTCAAGCAAAATGCACATGCAACCTCCGAAACAAGAAAAAGGAGCAGAATCAACAAAAATATGCTCAAGAAAATAAAAATTCAAAGAAAGGAAGCATGCAATCCAAAGAAGCTTAGAAAATCCAAAAAATGATAATGATCAAGTGCTTGTGATTATTGAAGAAAAGAAAGGAAGATAGGGAAGTGAAGGAATGGAAGGCTTGGGAGTGAATTGTGGTCATGTGTAATTTTATCATGATTTTTAGTTTTTTTAGTTTTTATGAATTTTAATTATAAAGAACATAAATACCATTTACATACATTTATTCATCTATAAATAAATGTAATTTTTTAAAAGTCAATTATAAATTAATCTTCTCCCTTTACTTTAAATCCTCTCATTATGAATATATATATATAAATAACTTTATAAATACGTAATACTACTATTATGCCATGTTCATTGTATTAATTCAATAAAAAAATTAATATAAATATATAGTTTAATAAAATATAAATAGTAATTTATGAGAATGTGAAAAAGGTATTTATATAGTATCTAAGTTAATTATATATAAGTGAATTGTGGTCATTTGTAATTTAATCATGCTTTTTGAATTTTATTAGTTTTTATGAATTTTAATTATAAAGAATTCAATTTATATGTAAGTAGATTTTAACTTTAAATATCATAAATACCATTTACATACATTTATTCATATAGGAGTGAATTGTGGCCATGTGTAATTTTAACATGGTTTTTATATTTTTTTTTTAGTTTTTATAAATTTTAATTATAAAGAACATAAATATCATTTACATACATTTTAATCTTCTCCCTTCACTTTAAATCCTCTCATTATGAATATATATATATATATATATATATATATATATATATATATATATATATAATTTTATGAATATGTAATACTAATATTATGCCCCATTCATTGTATTAATTTAACAAAAAATATAATATAAAGTTAATTATATATAAGTGAATTGTGGATTCGTAATTTTATCATGCTTTTTAAATTTTATTAGTTTTTTTATTAATTTTAATTATAAAGAGTTCAATTTATATATTAGTAGATTTCGATTTTAAATATCATAAATATCATTTACATACATTTATTCATATATAAAAGCAAAATTTTGAAAGTTAATCATAAATTAATCATCTCTCTTCACTTTAAATCTTTATGATTATGAATATGTAACACTAGTATTATGCTCGTACATTGAACATGAAAAATAATAAATTAATTTAAATTTTTAAAAAAATTTGTATAAGTCAAATAAAATATAATATAAATAAAATATAAATATATACATATTGTTTGATAAAACATAAATACCAATTTATGAAAATGTAAAAAAGATGCATATATTCATATAATAAGAGGATTTAAAGTGAAGTTGTGGTCACATTTTTTTAAACTCAATGATAAATTAATCTTCTCCCTTCACTTTAAATCCCCGTTCATGATATTAATTTAATAAAAAAATATAATATAATATAAATATATACATATTGTTGAATAAAATATAAATACTAATTTGTGATAATGTGAAATATGTATTTATATAGTATCTGTTGGATAAAGTTAATTATACATAAGTGAATTGAGGACCTTTGTAATTTTATAATGCTTTTCAAATATTATTAGTCTTTAATAATTTAAATTATAAAGAGTTCAATTTATATATCAGTAAGTTTTGACTTTAAATATTATACATACCATTTACATACATTTATTCATATATAAAAGCAAATTTTTAAAAGTCAATTATAAATTAATCTTCTCTTTTCACTTAAAATTTTATGATTATGAATATGTGACACTAGTATTATGCTCGTGCATTAAACCGAAAAAATATTAAATTAAATTAAATTAATTTATTATTTTAAAAAATTTTGCATAAGTCAAAGAAAATATAAAAAAAATATATAATATAAATATATAAATATTATTTGATATAATATAGATACCAATTATGAATATGTAAAAAAGATGTTTGAGTAGTATCTATTAGATAAAGTTATTTATATATATTCATAATAAGAGCATTTAAAGTGAAGGGAGAAAATTAATTTATTATTGACTTTTAAAAATTAAATTTAAATATGAATAAATATATGTAAACAGTATTTATGATAGTTAAAGTTTAAACCAAATCTTTATGATTATGAATATGTAATACTAGTTTTATGCCCGTGCATTGAAAGGAAAAACATTAAATTAAATTAATTTAATAATTTTAAAAAATTTGCATAAGTCAAGGAAAATATAAATAAAATAAAATATAAATATTTACATATTGTTTGATAAAATATAAATAGAAATTTATGAAAATGTAAAAAAGATATGTAAGTAGTACCTATTAGATAAAGTTATTTATATATATTCATAATAAGAGGATTTAAAAAGAAGGGAGAAATTTAATTTATTATTGATTTTTAAAAATTACATTTAAATATGAATATACATATAAATAATATTTATGATAATTAAAGTTAAAACTTTCCTAAAATAAAATATAAAAAAGGCAGGGGAGTGAATTGTGGTCACAATTTTTTAAAGTCAATGATAAATTAATCTTCTCCCTTCACTTTAAATCCCCGTTCATTGTATTAATTTAATAAAAATATATAATATAATATAAATATATACATATTATTTAATAAAATATAAATACTAATTTATAAGAATGTGAAATATGTATTTATATAGTATCTGTTGGATAAAATTATTTATATATAATTGAATTGTGGCCTTTTGTAATTTTATCATGCTTTTTAAATTTTATTAGTTTTTATTAATTTTAATTATAAAGAGTTCAATTTATATATTAGTAGGTTTTGACCTTAAATATCATAAATACCATTTACATACATTTATTCATATATTAAAGCAAATTTTTAAAAGTAAATCATAAAATATTCTTCTCTCTTCACTTTAAATCTTTATGATTATGAATATGTAACACTAGTATTATGCTCGGACATTGAACATAAAAAATATTAAATTAAATTAACTTAATATTTTAAAAATTTTGGATAAATCAAAGAAAATATAAAATAAAATATAATATAAATATATACATATTGTTTGATAAAATAAAAATACCAATTTATGAAAATGGAAAAAAGATGTTTAAGTAGTATCTATTAAATAAAGTTATTTATATATATTCATAATTAAAAAATAACATACCTTCCTAATATAAAATATAAAAAAGGCAGGGGAGTGAATTGTGGTTACAATTTTTTAAAGTCAATTATAAATTAATCTTTTCCCTTCACTTTAAATCCCCTTTCATTGTATTAATTAATAAAAAATATAATATACTATAAATATATACATATTGTTTAATAAAATATAAATACTTATTTATGAGAATGTGAAATATGTATTTATATAGTATCTGTTGGATAATATTTATTATATATAAGTGAATTGTGGCCTTTTGTAATTTTATCATGCTTTTTAAATTTTATTAGTTTTTATTAATTTTAATTATAAAGAGTTCAATTTATATATTAGTAGGTTTTGACCTTAAATATCATAAATACCATTTACATACATTTATTCATATATTAAAGCAAAATTTTAAAAGTAAATCATAAAATATTCTTCTCTCTTCACTTTAAATCTTTATGATTATGAATATGTAACACTAGTATTATGCTCGGACATTGAACATAAAAAATATTAAATTAAATTAACTTAATATTTTAAAAATTTTGGATAAATCAAAGAAAATATAAAATAAAATATAATATAAATATATACATATTGTTTGATAAAATAAAAATACCAATTTATGAAAATGGAAAAAAGATGTTTAAGTAGTATCTATTAAATAAAGTTATTTATATATATTCATAATTAAAAAATAACATACCTTCCTAATATAAAATATAAAAAAGGCAGGGGAGTGAATTGTGGTTACAATTTTTTAAAGTCAATTATAAATTAATCTTTTCCCTTCACTTTAAATCCCCTTTCATTGTATTAATTAATAAAAAAATATAATATACTATAAATATATACATATTGTTTAATAAAATATAAATACTTATTTATGAGAATGTGAAATATGTATTTATATTGTATCTGTTGGATAATATTAATTTATATAAGTGAATTGTGGCCCTTTGTAATTTTATCATGCTTTTTAAATTTTATTTGTTTTTATTAATTTTAATTATAAGTACCATTTACATACATTTATTCATATATAAAAGCAAATTTTTAAATGTCAATCATAAATTAATCTTCTCTCTTTACTTTAAATCTTTATGATTATGAATATGTAATGCTAGTATAATGGTCGTGCATTGAACAGGAAAAACATTAAATTTAATTTAATTAAATTAATATTTTTAAAAAATTTACATAAGTCAAAGAAAATGTAAAATAAAATATAATATAAATATATACTTATTGTTTGATAAAATATAAATACCAATTTATGGAAATTTAAAAAAGATGTTTAAGTAGTATCTATTAGATAAAGTTATTTATATATATTCATAATAAGAGGATTTAAAAAGAAGGGAGAAAATTAATTTATTATGTACTTTTAATAAATTACATTTAAATATGAATTAATATATGTAAACAGTATTTATGATAATAACTTTCCTAGTATAAAATATAAAAAAAATTTAAAAAAAAGGCAGGGGAGTAAATTGTGGTCACAATTTTTTAAAGTCAATGATAAATTAATCTTCTCCTTTCACTTTAAATCCCCGTTCATTGTATTAATTTAATAAAAAATATAATATTATGCAAATATATACATATTATTTAATAAAATACAAATACTACTTTATGAGAATGTGAAATATGTATTTATATAGTATATGTTGGATAATGTTTATTACATATATAACAGAATTGTGGCCCATTGTAATTTTATCATGCTTTTTAAATTTTATTAGTTTTTTTTAATTTTAATTATAAAGAGTTCAATTTATATATTAGTAGGTTTTGACTTTAAATATCATAAATACCATTTACATACATTTATTCATATTAAAAGCAAATTTTTAAAAGTCAATCATAAATCAATCTTCTCTCTTCACTTTAAATATTTATTATTATGAATATGTAACACTAGTATTATACTCGTGCATTGAACAGGAAAAATATAAAATAAAATTAAATTAATTTAATATTTTTAAAAATTTTGCATAAGTCAAGAAAATATAAAATATAATATAAATATATACATATTGTTTGATAAAATATAAATATCAATTTACGAAAATGTAAAAAACACGTTTAAGTAGTATTTATTAGATAAAGTTATTTATATATATTCATGATATGAGGATTTAAAGTGAAAGGAGAAAATTAATTTATTATTTACATTTTAAATATGAACAAATATATGTAAACATTATTTATGATAATTAAAGTTAAAATTTTCTAATATAAAATATAAGTAGGGGAGTGAATTGTGGTCACAATTTTTTAAAGTCAATGATAAATTAATCTTCTCCCTTCACTTTAAATCCTCGTTCATTTTATTAATTAAATAAAAAAATATAATATAATATAAAATATAAACATATTATTTAATAAAATATAAATACTAATTTATGAGAATGTGAAATATGTATTTATGTAGTATCTGTTGGATAAAATTATTTATATATAATTGAATTGTGGTCCTTTGTAATTTTATCATGCTTTTTAAATTTTATTAGTTTTTATTAATTTTAATTATAAAGAGTTCATTTTATATATTAGTAGGGTATGACCTTAAATATCATAAATATCATTTACATACATTTGTTCATATATAAAATCAAAATTTTAAAAGTCAATTATAAATTATTCTTCTCTCTTCACTTTAAATCTTTATGATTATGAATATGTAACGCTAGTATTATGCTCGTGCATTGAACAAGAAAAACATTAAATTAATTTAATTTAATTTAATATTTTTAAAAATTTTGCATAAGTAAAAGAAAATGTAAAATAAAATATAAATATATACATATTGTTTGATTAAAAATAAATACCAATTTATGAAAATATAAAAAAGATGTTTAAGTAGTATCTATTAGATAAAGTTATTTATATATATTCATAATAAGATGATTTAAAAAGAAGGAAAATTAATTTGTTATTGACTTTTAAAAATTATATTTAAATATGAATAAATATATGTAAACAGTATTTATGATAATTAAAGTTAAAACTTTCCTTGTATATAATATAACAAAAGGCAAGGGAGTGAATTGTGGTCACAATTTTTTAAAGTCAATGATAAATTAATCTTCTCCCTTCACTTTAAATTCCCGTTCATTGTATTAATTTAATAAAAAATATAATATTATACAAATATATACATATTATTTAATAAAATAAAAATACTACTTTATGAGAATGTGAAATATGTATTTATATAGTATATGTTGGATAATGTTTATTACATTTATAACTGAATTGTGGCCAATTGTAATTTTATCATGCTTTTTAAATTTTATTAGTTTTTTTAATTATAATTATAAAGAGTTCAATTTATATATTAGTAGGTTTTGACTTTAAATATCATAAATACCATTTACATACATTTATTCATATTAAAAGCAAATTTTTAAAAGTCAATCATAAATCAATCTTCTCTCTTCACTTTAAATCTTTATGATTATGAATATGTAACACTAGTATTATACTCGTGCATTGAACATGAAAAATATAAAATAAAATAAAATTAATTTAATATTTTTAAAAATTTTGTATAAGTCAAGAAAATATAAAATATAATATAAATATATACATATTGTTTGATAAAATATAAATACCAATTTACGAAAATGTAAAAAACATGTTTAAGTAGTATTTATTAGATAAAGTTATTTATATATATTCATGATATGAGGATTTAAAGTGAAAGGAGAAAATTAATTTATTATTTACATTTTAAATACGAATAAATATATGTAAAAATTATTTATGATAATTAAAGTTAAAATTTTCTAATATAAAATATAAGCAGGGGAGTGAATTGTGGTCACAATTTTTTAAAGTCAATGATAAATTAATCTTCTCCCTTCACTTTAAATCCTCGTTCATTTTATTAATTAAATAAAAAAATATAATATAATATAAAATATATACATATTATTTAATAAAATATAAATACTAATTTATGAGAATGTGAAATATGTATTTATGTAGTATCTGTTGGATAAAATTATTTATATATAATTGAATTGTGGTCCTTTGTAATTTTATCATGCTTTTTAAATTTTATTAGTTTTTATTAATTTTAATTATAAAGAGTTCATTTTATATATTAGTAGGGTATGACCTTAAATATCATAAATATCATTTATATACATTTGTTCATATATAAAATCAAAATTTTAAAAGTCAATTATAAATTATTCTTCTCTCTTCACTTTAAATCTTTATGATTATGAATATGTAACGTTAGTATTATGCTCGTGCATTGAACAAGAAAAACATTAAATTAATTTAATTTAATTTAATATTTTTAAAAATTTTGTATAAGTAAAAGAAAATGTGAAATAAAATATAAATATATACATATTGTTTGATTAAAAATAAATACCAATTTATGAAAATATAAAAAAGATGTTTAAGTAGTATCTATTAGATAAAGTTATTTATATATATTCATAATAAGATGATTTAAAAAGAAGGAAAATTAATTTATTATTGACTTTTAAAAATTATATTTAAATATGAATAAATATATGTAAACAGTATTTATGATAATTAAAGTTAAAACTTTCCTTGTATATAATATAAAAAAAGGCAAGGGAGTGAATTGTGGTCACAATTTTTTAAAGTCAATGATAAATTAATCTTCTCCCTTCACTTTAAATCCCCGTTCATTGTATTAATTTAATAAAAAATATAATATTATACAAATATATACATATTACTTAATAAAATATAAATACTACTTTATGAGAATGTGAAATATGTATTTATATAGTATATGTTGGATAAAGTTTATTATATATATAACTGAATTGTGGCCCATTGTAATTTTATCATACTTTCTAAATTTTATTAGTTTTTTTTAATTTTAATTATAAAAAGTTCAATTTATATATTAGTAGGTTTTGAATTTAAATATCATAAATACCATTAACATAAATTTATTCATATTAAAAGTAAAATTTTAAAAGTCAATCATAAGTTAATCTTCTCTATTCACTTTAAATCTTTATGATTATGAATTTGTAACACTAGTATTATACTCGTGCATTGAACAGGAAAAACATTAAATTAAATTAAATTAATTTTACATTTTTAAAAATTTTGCATAAGTCAAAGAAAATAAAAAATAATATAAATATATACATATTGTTTGAGAAAATATAAATACCAGTTTATGAAAATGTAAAAAATATATTTAAGTAGTATTTATTAGATAAAGTTATTTATATATATTCATGATAAGAGGATTTAAAGTGAAGGAGAAATTAATCTATTATTAACATTATAAATATGAATAAATATATGTAAACAATATTTATGATAATTAAAGTTAAAACTTTCCTAATATAAAATATAAAAAAGGTAGGGGAGTGAATTGTGGTCACAATTTTTTAAAGTCAATGAAAAATTAATCTTCTCCATTCACTTTAAATCCCCGTTCATTTTATTAATTTAATAAAAATATATAATATAATATAAAATATATACATATTATTTAATAAAATATAAGTACTAATTTATGAGAATATGAAATATGTATTTATATAGTATCTGTTGGATAAAGTTATTTATGAAATAATTGAATTGTTGCCCTTTGTAATTTTATCATACTTTTTAAATTTTATTAGTTTTTATTAATTTTAATTATAAAGAGTTCAATTTATATATTAGTAGGTTTTGTCCTTAAATATCATAAATACCATTTACATACAATTATTCATATATGAAATCAAATTATTAAAAGTCAATCATAAATTATTCTTCTCTCTTCACTTTAAATATTTATGATAATGAATATTTAACACTAGTATTATGCTCGTACATTGAACAGGAAAAATATTAAATTAAATTAATTTAATTTAATATTTTTAAAAATTTTGCATAAGTCAAAGAAAATGTAAAATAAAATAAAATATAAATATATACATATTGTTTTATAAAATATAAATACCAATTTATGAAAATGTAAAAAAGATGTTTAAGTAGTATATATTAGATAAAGTTATTTATATATATTCATAATAAGAGGTTTTAAAAAGAAGAAAAATTAATTTATTATTGACTTTTAAAAAATTATATTTAAATATTAATAAATATATGTAAACAGTATTTATGATAATTAAAGTTAAAACTTTCCTTGTATATAATATAAAAAAGCAGGGAAGTAAATTGTGGTCACAATTTTTTAAAGTCAATGATAAATTAATCTTGTCCTTTCACTTTAAATCCCCGTTCATTGTATTAATTTAATAAAAAATATAATATTATTCAAATATATACATATTATTTAATAAAATATAAATACTACTTTATGAGAATGTGAAATAAGTATTTATATAGTATATGTTGGATAAAGTTTATTATATATATAACTGAATTGGGGCCCATTGTAATTTTATCATACTTTTTAAATTTTATTAGCTTTTTTTAATTTTAATTATAAAGAGTTCAATTTATATATTAGTAGGTTTTGAATTTAAATATCATAAATACCATTAACATAAATTTATTCATATTAAAAGCAAAATTTTAAAAGTCAATCATAAGTTAATCTTCTCTATTCACTTTAAATCTTTATGATTATGAATTTGTAACACTAGTATTATACTCGTGCATTGAACAGGAAAAACATAAAATTAAATTAAATTAATTTAATATTTTTAAAAATTTTACATAAGTCAAAGAAAATAAAAAATAATATAAATATATACATATTGTTCGATAAAATATAAATACCAGTTTATGAAAATGTAAAAAATATATTATAGTAGTATCTATTAGATAAAGTTATTTATATATATTCATGATAAGAGGATTTAAAGTGAAGGAGAAATTAATCTATTATTAACATTATAAATATGAATAAATATATGTAAACAGTATTTATGATAATTAAAGTTAAAACTTTCCTAATATAAAATATAAAAAAGGTAGGGGAGTGAATTGTGGTCACACCTCGAGGGGAGGTTTTGGTAATTTACCCAAAAATATAATATAATATAAATATATACATATTGTTTAATAAAATATAAGTACTAATTTATGAGAATGTGAAATATGCATTTATATAGTATCTATTGTATAAAGTTAATTATATATAAGTGAATTGTGGCCCTTTGTAATTTTATCATGCTTTTTAAATTTTATTAGTTTTTATTAATTTTAATTAAAAGTACCATTTGCATACATTTATTCATATATAAAAGCAAAATTTTAAAAGTCAATCATAAATTAATCTTCTCTCTTCACTTTAAATCTTTATGATTATGAATATGTAATACTAGTGAGACGATTGATGCGCGTTTTCTTTGCACGCAAAATTAATCCCCAAGTATTAAGGATATCAATTGCAGCTTAGCAAGCGACCAAGTGAATATCGAACCCAAGGGATGGCGTATTATCAATTTAATTATTTAATAAATTAATTAAGACAAGTTGGCAATTAAGTTGGAGGTTTGAATTATTAATCTACTAATAGAAATATTAAAGGTCACTCGAAGAATACGAAAGTGGATCAAGTAGGAGAATAGGTGGCTCTAGGATAATCCAGTTTCACTCATTAATTTCCCTTTCGTGTGTTGATGTCCGACTCAACCTTGTGGAATATGGACGCATCACTAAACCATGCATATCTACTCTATAGACACAAGTAAACATGCGTGTAACACGTGTGAATAACCTCGGAGCAAGAGATATAATTCCACCCCCCTTTCTAGGTACTATCAGTATCAATTATTTCCCTGGCCAATTGGTACTCTAACCCGATATGATCTCCCTTTATAGGTACTATAAAATTATCCTCTTTATCCTACTTAATAATCCGAATTCAATTCAATTAATAAGTATTCATATATGATAGTTCTAATGAAGCTTCGGAGTCCCCTCACTTAGAATCATAACCTGCTCAGTAATGAACGCACTCAATCAATAATCAAGATATGTATTCAGACTCCACATAACAGTTAATGATGCACAAAACGACCGTGAGTATGAATTAAAAAGGCACAATCATATATAAAATAAATGCACAAGTAGTTTTGTACGGAGTTTACACATGAAAGTTCAATTAGTTGGTAAAAACCTTCACAACCCTAGTTCTACCAAAAAGGCTCTAGCCCATGATGTTACGAAGAATAATCATGGGTGTTGGATATATCTTACCCGGATGTCTGAAAAATTACAAGATAAATTAAGAAACGAAATAAACCCTAGATGTGAGAGTCGTCGCGTCCTTCTTCCTCTTGAGTGATCACATGCATTAAGAGTGTAAAAATACGGATATGGTAAGTTTCCGAGGCTCAATTCGACCTCACAAACAGGTCGAATTGGCCTATTGTAAGCTTCAGGTGCTCAATTCGACCAGCACAGCAGGTCGAATTGAGGTGTCGTGGTCGAATTGACTCTTTTTTCGTCCGATTCGACCTCAATTCGACCAACACATCAGGTCAAATTGATTTGCACAGTCTCAACGTTTCGCATATAACTTCCACATCCGAGCTCTGATTTGAGTGATTCTTGCACTCACGCGATCCTCTCTTCCTTGGCTTTCTATCCATATAAATAAATTACAGAAACTCTAACATTTGAATATGTAACAAGTCATGCAAAGTGGACAGTCGTTCTGAACAGGAACAGCTTGCGCGACGTCACCACTTTGATCATAACTCTCTCGTTTGGAATCCAATTGGGGTGTTCTTCATACCAAAACGACCCTCTCTTCAGTAGCTTTCCAAAAATGTATAACATCAACAGTTTTGATCTCTACAACAACATAGAAAAATTCGAAAGTTGAACGTGAGTTTTTCAGCATCCTTGCACAAATTGCACATTTTCTCCAACCTTGCACTTTTGATCCTTTTTCTACCTAAAACACAACAAAACTCCTCAAATGCACCTTATTCTCATATATATTGAATATAAGACCATTGTACTAATATATAACAAGAATTTTCATCAAAAAGGTGTTAAATTGGACAGTCAAAAACGCTAATTTCCACTCTCAACAACGACCCACCTTACATAACTTATAATTTAAATACTATTTAACATAAACATCATCATTATAAAACTGCATATACTTTTTTTTCACATAATATATTCATAATTGAAATCATAGTCTACCAAACGTCACTAGACTGACACCATAGCAATCCACACAAATTAGTAACAATAGTTATTATATGACATAACAGAACATCAGCGGAAACAAAATAAACCCACAGCCTAGCCAAACAGGTCGTCATCTATGTACATCTGCTCAAAACCCTGTAAGAGCTCCACAACTTGCACAACACACCACATACTTAATCATCATCAGGCTCACCTACAATGCATAAACTAGTGAGACAAAAATCTCAGTAAGTAGAAATCACGCATGCCAGTGCATGAAAATGCATTTAATTTTCTATCGCTTATTTCCTAGTTTTCTAGTTGGTCTCTTTTATTTTGAAAATTGTTCACGTTGCGGGATCCCCACGACACACTTTTGATATGCACCCCAAATGAGCTCAATGGGGATGATTTTTCCGAACCCCGAATATAGTGCCGGGAATGGAATAATTTTTCTGAACTCTGGCAGAGTGTTGGGGATGATTTTTTCGAACCCCGAATAAAGTACTGAGAATGATTTTTCCGAACCCAGAATAAAGTGTTGGGAAAAATACTTTTCATGTTTATGCATGGTATGCAACCAGGACAATTAAATATGCATCATAAACCATTTACGATATCAATATCAATATTTTAATCACAATAAATCAACAACTTAACTTCAATTCACACAGATCCACTTCTGGAATAACAACTTGACCCCAATCACATAGATCCATTTATAAAATAACCACTTCACCTTGGATCACACGAATCCCTTTTTGGAATAACAACTTCATCTTGGATCACACAGATCCTTATAACCAATATCTTCTCAAATCATACAGATATATTTTCAACAGTTTCCAATCACACAGATCTATATAGGACAATGATATTATTTCAAATCACATAAATCTACAACTTGTATTGCAAAGTTATCACAAATAATTTACAGATAATATTGTTGAATATGAACCCTACTTTTCCCAAATCACATAAATCCACAGCTTGTATCACAAATTAATCCCAAATAATTTATAACGTAATTAAACTAATCACAAATAATCCATAATATAATTATCACATATTAATCACAAATAATTCACAAACAGCATGTTTATGCATTGTAGTTGCACCTCTACTTACCTGCATTCCGACAATAGTAATACTATAGACCTCGTGAGAAACTATAACTAATCCCCTATGTTCCGGCAAGAACTTCTCCTTTCCCCCCTCTCTCTCTCTCTCCTTTCCTTTTCCTTTTTTTTAAATGTTTCGCAGCCACTGCTGCCTCTGCTTCCCATTCCCCAATTAGGGGTCATATGGGTATATATAGGAGAAGGGCATCTCACCGCCTCTACTAACTATTCCCTCCATCCCATCCAAAGGTCATCGTTTGCTTTTTATAAATGGATTAAGGAATATTATTATTTTATGTAAAGTGTGTAGTTGTGTTAGTAGTGAGTGGTGGGCCATATGTGGGGTCTTTTTACTAAAAAGGAAAAATGGTGACATTTGAATGAGACACCCAATATAGTAAAATAGTGACTTTTCGGTGGGACGGAGGAAGTATTACTACTTACTAAAAATAAAGTTTCTATTTTTAGTAAGTTACTATTTTTAGTATGTGGAATTTATTATTATTATTATTATTATTATTATCATTATCATTATTATCCATTACGAATGTACGTGCAATACTTAATAGCTAAGATATACTCCCTCCATCCCCCGAAGTACTTCACGTATTGTTGTACGCGGAGTTTAACAAAAAAAAATATTATTTTATGTATAAAGTATGAAAGAGAAAAAATATTTTAATTAATTTAATGAAAAGTGTGTGTAAAGTTGTTGGAATATGTGAAAAAGTGAATATTATTTTGGGATGTGTGTAAAAATAGGTATTATTATAGTATATTTTTTTTACCATTTTTGGTAAAAGTAAAGTGTGAAATACTTTGTGGGACGGATGAAAAAGAAAAGAGTGAAATACTTTGGGGGACGGAGGGAGTAATACATTTACAAATTAATACACATACATGTACATTTTATTATCACTATTATTAATACGAAAACACGTGTGATATTTAATAATTAAGAAAAGTTTATTTATACAAATAAAATAATTTAATTATATATATCCAAATTAATGCACGTAAATATTTATGCACACATATAAATTCACATATTGTCACCATTTTTGTCACGGATGTCCCAAATAAAATGTAGACAATTATCACATAATTTCCACATAATTATCATGAAATTATAAAATGCACATAACACAAATTAAATTATATTGGCACATGAGTAGTGAGAAGCTCGGGTATCACAACTAGTATTATGCTCGTGCATTGAACAAGAAAAACATTATATTAAATTAAATTAATTTAATATTTTTAAAAATTTTGCATAGATCAAAGAAAATATAAAATAAAATATAATATATACATATTGTTTGATAAAATATAAATACCAGTTTATGAAAATATGAAAAAGATGTTTAAGTAGTATCAATTAAATAAAGTTATTTATATATATATTCATAATAACAGGATTTAAAGTGAGGGGAGAAAATTAATTTTTTATTGATTTAAAAAAAATTACATTTAAATATGAATAAATATATGTAAACAGTATTTATGATAATTAAAGTTAAAACTTTCCTAATATAAAATATAAAAAAGGTAGGGGAGTGAATTGTGGTCACAATTTTTTAAAGTCAATGATAAATTAATCTTCTCCCTTCACTTTAAATCCCCGTTCATTTTATTAATTTAATAAAAAATATAATATAATATAAATATATACATATTATTTAATAAAATATAAATACTAATTTATGAGAATGTGAAAATTTTATTTATATAGTATCTATTGGATAAAGATAATTATGTATAAGTGAATTGTGGCCATGTGTAATTTTATCATGTTTTATAAATTTTATTGTTTTTATAAAATTTTATTATAAAGAATTCAATTTATATATTAGAAGGTTTAACTTTAAATATCATAAATGTCATTTCCATACATTTACTCATATATATAAAAGCAATTTTGTAAAAGTTAATTATGAATTAATTTTCTCTCTTTACTTAAAATCTTTATAAATATGTAATACTAGCATTATGCCCCGTGCATTGCACAGGAAAAAATTAAATTAATATAAATTAAATTAATATTTTTAAAATTTTTGCATAAGTCAAAGAAAATGTAAAATATAATATAAATATATATATATTGTTTAATAAATTATAAGTACCAATTTATGAGAATGTGAAAAAGGTATTATTTATATAGTATCTATTGGATAAAGTTATTTATATATATTTATAATGAGAGGATTTAAAGTGCAGGTAGAAAGTTAATTTTTGATTGACTTTTAAGAAATTGCATTTAAATATGTGTAAACGACATTTATGATAATTAAAGTTACTTTTAATTTTATAAAAAGTAATAAAATATAAAAAAAGACTTGGGAGTGAATTGTGGCCATGTGTAATTTTAGAGAAATTATCACAAATGGTCATGTATCTTTTGAAAATTTAAATTTTAGTCTTTTTTAATCCATTGAATCCCTTGTTATCAATTTTAGTCCAATTTCTTTTAAATTTTTCAAAATTTACTTGATCTGTGTTCTCATATAGGATTTTGCTGAAACAAATGCACAAAAAATGTACCAAAATTGAGAAATCGATGGGCATCCGGTAAAGTTTTGAAAAAATTTAAAGAAATTGGATTAAAATTGATAACAAAAGACTAAAATTTGATTAAAAATGACTAAAATTGAAAATCTTAAAAGCTATAGGTCCATTTGTGAATTTAGTAATACTTAGAGGACAATTTGTGATAATTTTTTGTAATTTTATCATACTTTTTATATTTTTTTAGTTTTTATGAATTTTAATTATAAAGAACATAAGTATCATTTGCATACATTTATTCATATATAAATGTAATTTTTATAAGTCAATCATAAATTAATCTTTTCCCTTCACTTAAAATCCTCCCATTGTTTATGAATATGTAATACTAGTATTATGCCCCGTTCATTGCACAAAAAAACATTAAATTGAATTAAATTAATTTCATTTTTTTAAAAAATTTGCATAACTCAAAGAAAATATAAAATAAAATAGGGTAATTGACTAATTACATTAAAAATCACGAACTTTCAACGGATTTCAAATTAATCCAAACATTTATAAAATTGCAAAAAAACCACGACCTTTCATTTTATGCAATTCGCACCCATCGGGCAGTTGAAGCCTGCCCGACTGCTGACGTAGCGTTGACCTTGTCACGTCAACTTTTAATTGATTGCAAAAAAATCTCAATCTTTACTTAAATTGTAATTTAATCCCAACCTTTAATATTTTGACAAAAAAGACCATCAAATTTTTGTTTTTATTTTTAAATTGCATCATCTAATAAAAAATTTATAATTTATTTTGAAATTTAAATTCATAACTAAAGATTATAATAAATATTTATTTTTATTTTTTATTTTCATACTAAAGGTTATATTAAATATTTATTTTCTTTACAAAGTCTTTTACATTTTTATTTATTAATTTTTTTACTATTCCCTCTCTCCCGTAGTTATCTTTACCAGTAAGGTAGATATTTAGTTTTAAAAAACTATTTTTTGACAAAATTTTTTAAGGAAATTGTAGTATTTTAAGACAATAAATAAAGTATAAAGTATGTTATGTGTCAGGTGGGAGTTGTAATTTTTAGATTAATATTTAACTTTTTGAGGTTATTGATTGATGTGATGTGATGTGATAAAGGTAAGCATGAGATGGATGAAAACAGAAAGTATGATGATAAGTACATGAAATTTATTTTGGTTTGTATATATTAAATCTTTAACGGATATTTTTTTTAGTATAAACTTGAGTTTATAAATTAATTTTAAATAATTTTTTTTATAAATAATAAAATTTCTTAAACATCTCCAGGTATATTTTTCATTCTCTTAATGTGAAATTACGAAAGATACTGAGACATGTTCACGAATACTTTGATTTTATAAATTATAATAATCTTATAATGTATAAAATATTTTAAAAATTAAAAGAATTTAAATATTTAGAGATTGTATAATTTTTTTTACTATTGATAGATATAATTAATTTTATTCACATAATTTAAGTAATAAATATTTTATTCATATAATAATTTTATTATTTTATTTAATAATATTTTAGAGTTTAAATTTAAAAATAAGATATAAAATTTTTATTAGATGGTGCAATTTAAAAATAAAAATAAAAATTTATGGTCATTTTTGCAAAAATTTCAAAGGTTGTGATTAAATTGCAATTTAAGTAAAGGTTGGGTTTTTCTTGCAATCAACTAAACGCTGACGTGGTAAGGTCAACGCCAAGTCAGTGGTCGGGCAGGCTTCAACTGCCCGATGGGTGCGAATTGCACAAACATGAAAGATCATGATTAATTTGCAATCCATTAAAAGTTCGTGGTGTTTAATGCAATTAATCCAATAAAATAAAATATAAATACATATATATATATATATATATATATATATATATATATATATATATATATATATATATATATATTGTTTAATAAAATATAAATATCAATTTATGAGAATATGAAAAAGGTATTTATATAGTATCTATTGGATAAAGTTATTTATATATATATATAATGAGAGGATTTAAAGTGAAGGAAGAAGATTAATTTATGATTGAATTTAAAAAATTTGCATTTATATATGAATAAATATATGTAAACGGTATTTATGATAATTAAAGTTAAAACCTTCCTAATATATATTAATATATAAATTGAATTCTTTTATAATTAAAAAATATATATAATTTTATTTTATATTTTCTTTGACTTATGCAAATTAAAAAAAACCAAATTAATTTAATTTAAATAATGTTATTCATTCATAAAACTAATAGTTTTATATAGGTAGAGTATGAATTAACATATTTTAATCGTATTTTTAAATGACCACCTCATCTAAAAGCTGATAGAGATATGTATCGTTTAATACTTAATCAAGTCACTCTAACATGCCCCTCATATATTGGCAGGGTTAATTTTTTCTTCAAGCCTTGCATGTGTCATTTTCTCATAAATGGGTGGCGGTGAGGTTCGAACCCTGGATCTTTGTTAACCATGGGCTCTGATACCATGTTAAATGACCACCTCATCTAAAAGCTTAAGCTAATAGAGAAATGTATCACTTAATACTTAATCAAGTCACCCTAACACGTATAAAAATCATACTTTAACAATTGATCGACGCGTTTCACATAATTAATCATAATGATAAGTTGAAATATTCCATTGGAAAAAAATTCAATTAATTTCATTTTACAAACATGATCCTTACAACGTTATTTTTAATCTTTCAATCTTAAATTTAAATCTACATTAACTTAATATCAATTTTTGTCCTACAAATTGAATTTTTTTATTTTAATTTATTTTTCTTTTATTTTATTTATAAATTTTCTTTATTTCGCATTCTTTTTCTATTTTTTTCTTTTCACGTTTTCTCTGTATCCTATTTTATTTCTCCAATTTCTGTGCACAAACTCGAACAAATTGGGAAAATAATGAGAATTGAAAATTAGGATATTAAAGTAGAAAAATTTTGCTTTACTCTTTCGATGTTTTTTTTTTAATTTGTCACTTATCACTATATAAATATTAATATTAATTTGAAACGTTCAAATTAAAAATATTAAAGCGTTTATATATGTTTTTAAATAACTATCACTTTTTATTAAAAATATTATTATTTTTATTAAAAATGATTTAACATTTTCTTTATATTATAAATTTTTTATAAAATAATTTATTGCATCATTATTATTCTTTATTAAAATATTTTATTCGTGTCATGAAAGTCTTTCTGTAAAAAATTACTATTTCCATCCACTGATAAGATATTTATTTTGCTATTTTGATTGTCCATTTTAAAGGTATCCATATTTGCTTTTTAGCAAAATGGCTCTCTCCACACATGGCTCACAGCTCACAATCAATACAATTACCCACTTTATTTTCTCCATGATTATTTATAATAATTAAATTAAATTCATTTTAGAGGTGCGTCGGGTGTTTTCTACATCCTTTTAGTATTACTCTTTTTAACAATGAGATAATTCTACTCGAAAGAATTTTTCGATAAAACTAATATTTTTTTACATAAAGAGTACTTTATCTCTCTTATAATGTATATTAATCTTACATTATACTAAAATTAATCATATTAATCCACCCTATAGGATAATTCCAGTTCAACATTCATTGGAGTAGTTATGAAACAACATGTTTCTCATGTAAATATGTGAATCATGAATTAAATAAAGAGTTTAATTAATGAGATTCTAATAGCATTAGATTAGTGACTTACATGATTAAAAAGACACACCGGTTTCTTGGATTTATCGCATGATAGAATTAGTTCTTTGATTTCGCTTCAGATTCCAACATATGATCGTCAGTTCAATCACGGCGGATTCATTTTGCCATTTTAGTTGTCCTCTCAAAATGTGCTCCTTCCGTTAACGTATTCATTTTTTATACGTATATTAAAAAGTATTATTATTTTATTTGCAATGGGTAGTTGAATTAGTCGGGAGTGTGAGTCCCATATTTTAATTGTATCAATAATATGTTTGGGTCTCATATGTTTAAAAAGAGAAACAAATACATTGAGAGTGGACGACCCAAAATAGTAAGGATGAATGAAATTTTCTTTGCATTGTAAAATGAACCCACACATAACCCATCACTCACCATTAATACAACTATTCACTTTATGTGTCTAGGTACTAACATTGATCACATTATTTTTCTAATCTAGTTGTATTATATTTCAGAGTGTAGGTAACTCTCTTCCTCACTCGTTTTTATTTGAATAAAAATAAATTATTTTACTGATAAAAAAATACATGTATTCACTTAATATAAAATAATAATACTCCTTAATGCATATAAAAAAATAAATAATTACTTCATTGATGGAAGAATGAAGTATAATAATAATAATAATAATAATAATACTTCTGTCCTGCACTTAATATTATCGACACTGTAGATATGTAAATAAAATATAAAAAATTGACCAATTTTATTATTTTTTTAAAGAATATTGTGGTATTTTAATTAATATATAAAATATAAAGTATGTTATGTGTGTTAGGTGAAAATGATATCTTTAATGCAATGTTCGTTTCCGGGTTTAAATCCGGAATTGGAATTCAAAACCCAATTCCATATTTTAAAAACCACCCTTATATATACCTACTATACTCTCTCTCCTCAATTAATACACTTTCTCTCTTTATCTCTTCTCTTTTATTTAACTTTTTAAATAAATTAATACATTGATTTGACATAAAGTTAAAACCTACCCTACTCAAAACCCAAAACAAACATAGAATAATTGTTCATGATTTTCAAACCCCACATAACCCCAAACCAAACGTCACATAAAAGAATTTATTACTAAAAGATACATACTTTAATAGCTTAATTACTCTTAGCTACATTAAAAAAGAAAAATAACTAGGACCTACACAAGTTCACAATGATTTCTCAAAATTACCCTTTATTGTAGAATAAATCTCATTCCAACATCTTCTATTCCACAATTAGGTCAACATCTTTCATAAAGGTTATCTAGCGCATAGCATTCCGGTAATATCGAAGTTTCGGCAGATGTTCTCCTAGCGGCGGTCTCAGTCAACTAATGTTGATATGACTATCCAGAAAGTCGGCTGATCATTGTATTCCATCTCTGAAATTAGGAATTTCGACATGGATCCTTATGTCAGGTTCGTTCTAATTGATCGATTTTGATTTCAATTGTTCAACCTAAAATGTTTAAATTGAATTTCAACAAAAAATATACCTAATTTTAAATTACCTTAGGATGACATACGAAGACTGCTTGGAGCTTCATGATCACTCGGTGGATCTTCTGACTTACTCACATCTGCCGTGCCCGGCGATGAAACCTCCAGTCACATACAGGACGTGCTGACATGGCTCAGTGCCGCACTAACGAATCATGATACTTGCAGTGAATGCTTTGATGAATTGAACGGTGATGTGAAGAATCACAAGTCTGATAGGATGACGAATTTGTCTGAGCAATGAGCAATTCGATTGCAATTTATGCAGGTGGCTGCAAAGAAGGATTGATATTTTGCTGCCAATTCGTCGTCTACCATCGCAAGTTTCCAATCGCAAATCTGGTTCGCGCCACCAAAAGAACAACTAACCCGTCACCTGTTGATTCTACCGACGCCGCCACTCACCGACAAAAAGGATTTTATGCATGATTTCAGTAAAAGCTATCTTTTAGGTTTTGCTACAGCTGCAATAAAGGGGTCGAGGAGGGGAGTCCATGTTGATGGATTGGCTTCTTCCGCATCAAGGTATGTAATTTCAAAGCTTTTGAAACTGTATAGTTGTTTAGATGTTTTTCCATCTGAGCAAATTTGAGATTGTTAGTTTATTTCATTCTTTTCCTATCTGCACAATTTGAGGGCTCCATTTGTAATTTTTTCTTGTGGCGGAGTGGTGTCCAAGGTGTTTGTAGCATAATTTGCGAGAGTTGCAGAGGAAAAAAAGGTGGATGGGAGTCTTGATTTATTTATTTCAAAAAATGTCTTAGAGATGATTTATTTGATTATAGAAAATGGTAGAGGCGGAAGTGTTTTCAGGCATTCCCATTTAAAAAAATTTTAAATTCATCATAAAGTGAAGAAAAAAGATGTTTTCTTTGTCATACTCATCTCCCCTTATGTGGCCGATCAAGATTTATAAACTATTCAAATGGCTTTACTTTTTTTTAGTCGTGACTAGGAAAATAGACATAGTGAAAAAAAAGTGCAACAATACAATGTGTAATAACGCAATGTGAAAAAATGTGCAAAAGATAAATATGCACAAAGTTAAAATGTGCAAAAATCTGCATTACAAGCAGAAAAATCTGAATCCCATACATTTAATCAGAATATGATCATTAGAAAATGGAGTTGTGGATTTGGGGGAAATTTTTGTTAAATCCGAGAATTGGGAGAGAATCAAATTTGGGGGCAAGGCAAATTTGAATTTCATGCAGAAAAAATTGCATTTCGTGCATTTAATCAGAATACGGTCCAAGAAATTAGTGTTACGGGATTTTGGGGGGAAAATGCCTTAATTCTGGGGATTGGGAGAGAAATCGGATTTGGGAAAAATCTACATTTCGTGCATTTAATCAGAATAAGGGTAAATTTGACAATCAATAATGAAATAATGTAGTTAAGAGTAATGGTTTTATGTTTTTGTATCTAATAGTAATTTCGAAATATGTAGTGTACCTACTAGTAACAATCTCATTTTTTAAAATTAAGATGACTTTATTATATGATGTGATGTATCAATTTTAGATTATTGGATACTCTTCTCACTCTATGTCTTTCGCCTCGTGACCTCTGTCACTTTCCCCTTTCGATGGCAAAGGGGTTCTATTCCATAGGTTGGTGGTAACTTTCCTCCTTACTTTCTCTTAGTTACATTGGTTTCCACGGATCATTGTTCACTTTTTTGTTCACTCACAAGAATAATTACCCTCAAGTGTAATAGATCAATTGTGGTACACGCGTGACCAAGTTAAATTATCCAATCCACGGGATTAGAGTTAGATAAAATACACACTAAAGAATTCACACCACTAATAATTAAGACAAAGTAACCTTTTCTGAATTGAAATTAATTAACTAATTATGTAAAAATATAAATAGCAAAATAAATAAAATAGAAGCCACACTCACATGTGTTTCAAGAGATAAGAACAAGATAGTTCTAGGAAAATTCAATTTATCATGTGAAATAAGACCAATAGACAAGTGAATCAAATCATGCAGAATTTTATAGGAATGATCACACTTAAACGTGCTAAACCACTAAGGACAAGTAAGATTTAACAGTTTTAAAGAACATAAATTCCTTGGACCAAATTAATAAGATAATTCTCTATTCTCTTACTAGGTACTTCATGCTAAATTCAATCTAAAGTTAGAGCACTAGACTTCCCTTTATAGGTACAAAGAAAATTAAATACATATAACCCTTATTAGCTTTCTAGGAGATTCACATGCAAAATTCCATATAGGCTAGTGCAAGAGATCTATCCTTTTTAAGTACTAAAGGGATTGGATTAGGGTTTCCTTACCATATTTCTCTTTAACAATGGTCATGCAAAGATAATAAGGTATCATATATTGATGGTCAAACAATTAAGGACTATATATTGGTCAATCCCCTTCAATTGCCACGAAATAATAAATATAATCATGCAAGATATTCAAATCTCAATCATACATCAATCAATAATAATATCATGAATATATAATTGACAAGAAAATTAATAAACATGATCGTAAAAGTTTAAAATAAAATGTCAGTAAAGAATAAATATTCTGTAAAAATTATCATCACAGATGTCTAAAATCTCAAATCAACATGATAAACTTTCAAACCTTAAAATTATCAAGAAGAAACTAGTCCATGGTGTTACAAGCAACAACCATGGCAATGAAATTGTTCTTACTCATGAGTCTATGAATCAACAATAAAAAATAAAAGAATGAAGAAAAACCCCGTTGATTAAAATAATTCTCTGTCTTCTTTTTTCGTCTTGATGATCCTCCTCCGTTCTCCTTCTCAAGTAGCAAACACCATGACTGAGTGTGAAAGATGATGGAAGAAAGGCGAGTGAAGGATAGTTTTGGCGTTCGATCATTTGTTTAATGTGAACCGTTAGGGTTCCATGCAATTCTATATCAGCGGAAGCAAAAGTACAGAATTGTATTACTTTTTACCAAGGTATGCTGAGGAAGAACAGCTGTAGAAACAAACTCTTGATCTTCTGTTGTATTCCCAAGTCCAATTTTGACATTGTGTGGACGACGATCTTCAAGATCCTCTCAATCTGCTTCCTCTCTTATTCTAACATGTTTTAGGCATGACTTATATATGGGGCTACTGTAGGGACCAGGAGGAGAAATTAGAGTCGGCCTCCATTGGGCTTAAGTATTCAAGTTTAGCCTAAAACTTATACTTAAGTCCAATAATAATAATATAGCCCACTAAAATATTATTACTGCACTGCCACTCTAATCCCATATTACGTTATGAGCTCCTTCTTATTATGAGCCCATTAGTCTCCCGTGTTTAAGATATACAATGCCCATTAATTAATTAAGTTACTGACAACTCCATTAATTAATATCTTATCTGAGAGTAGTACCACTCAATCTTTTTATCATGCCGGAATAAATCCACCTGCAAGGTTTACATGATAATGTTTATGAGCTCCTCAATGGGACATCATCAGCCTAGTTATAAATAGGACACAGATTCCTTCTACAATCAACAGCACACCATAGAGACAACACTATTTTCCAATTCACCAAGTTTGTTGATTTAATAATTAAATCTCACCCATTGATGAATTAAAGAGATACATACTGGCTTACGTGTCGAGGTTATTGTATAGGGATTATGAGCATGAACATATATAATAACTGAGACAAAGTTCTCCTATATAGTGAGTATAAGTCAAAACGATCTCAAGCGGTCCTACTCAATACACACAAAGTGCACTAATGTGATTTTATAGTCAAGACAAACTAATACCAAATCATACTATAACCATCCCGATAGATTGTCCCCGTCTATCTCGGTTGTGAGCATCTATTTATACTTTATAAGGAGCCGATATTATGATCTTCCGTGCGATGCCATACACCATATTATCTGCAGTATAAAGTAAGTGAACTTTTGCAATAACATATAAATAAATTATAATTTGCAAAACGTTTGATCAATGATTCTCATTTCAAATATTGTTATAAACATTTTTCATACTAAAGCTAGGCTTTTAGTATACAATCCAACAGATAGAAGGTGAGAGGCGGAATTGCGTGAGGCGTGAACTGTATCGAATGGCTTCTGTGTCCAGTGAGGGCATGAACGTGTGTACATATATAACTGGAAGAAGGCAGGATGTCATACGCATGGGCCTAAGTTAGCGTAGTGGGATGGGCCCTATATATTAACAATGCAATCCAATTCACATAGTTGTAGATTCAATTATCCATACTGAGCCCCACTTGAATTTCTAACTCAATTACTAACATGGCAAAATGAATCAATCATTGTTCATTTATTAAATTTTAAATCCTCCATAAAGCTCCATGATGTGTGTTTTCTTAAACGCAAAATTAATCCCCAAGTATTAAGGATATCAATTTGGCTTAGGCAAGTGACCAAGTTAAATATCGAACCCTAAGGACAGCGTATTATCAATATATTAATTTACTAAATTAATTAAAACAAAGTGGCAATAAGATTTAAAGGATTAATACCCAATTAAAAAAATAAAAAATTAAATAACAATTAAAATAAAATAAACACTAGAAGAATATGAAGTGTGACTCAAGAATAGAGAATAGGTAACCTAGGATAATCCGTTTTCACTCATTAATTTTTCTTTCGTGTATCAATGTCCGACTCTGCCTTGTGGAATATGGACGCATCACTAAGCCATGTAAATCTACTCTACAGACACAAGTAAATATGCATGTAACACATGTGAATAACCTTGGAGCATGAGATATAATTTTA
>CM042952.1:322439-378936 GCA_023678885.1 Pogostemon cablin
TTGTACACTCATACACGTTCAACAAACGTGGCGCAGATAAAGGACTTTAGCCGGTGAATCACATATTAATGTCGACAGCAAGACCGCTGGGGGGCGGACACTCGGTAGCTGATAGGCGGACATGAGCGACGACGGCATCACATCGCGACGAGGCTGACAAAAGTAGTTGGCACGACTGAACAGACGTGGCATGAATGATGACTCTATGTACAACGATGGATGATGCAGGTGATGATGGAAAGTCACTGGGCGGGTTACTGTTGGCGTGCATGGCTGCCGACGCTCGTAGCTGGACATCCAACATATAGCGTATGGTGTAAGCCAAGGCTTATGGCGATGCTTGTAGGAGTTTTTGCTGATGGCTGGCACGGCTGAACGGCGTGCTCTGGAAGGTGTCTTGACAGGGCTGACTGCGGTGGATGGTGTGACTATCAGGGGATGAATGGCCTTGAAAAACTAGATTCCGTGTGAGTCCATCGAATTTTGAGCGAGTCTTGAAGAAGTCTCGGGCGAGTCCTCATGGGTTCCGAGCGGGTCTGATGTGAATTTCGATCGGGCCTACATGAATTTTGGTCGGGTCTGCACCTATTTTCTGAGTGGGTCTGGCCTTCTTTCGGTTGAGTTTGCAGTGGCTCGATGGCGAAGCGCAACAGCAAGGCATGGTGTTGATCCTTCTGAGGCTGGTGGCCGTCGGTTGGCTGCTGCGTAACATTGCGTGCGGTGGCAGAACGTTGGCATGCACGGTGGTGGAATGGAGCGCGTGTGATCGAGGGATGGCTAGGTGGTTGTGCAGCGCATGCTAGATGTGCACAGATGGGCGCCTGATGACTTGCTTGACACGCACGGTTGTGGGCTGGTGCAGGGTGGTTCGCGCATGACGTAGGATGTGGCACGGAGGTAGGCTGATGAGCAGGCATGGCACACGGTGTGTGTGCTTGAGTCGTGCTAGGCGCTCTTTGGCTGCCAATGAAGTGAACATTGCCAAGGGTTGCGCGCAGACCTGTGCACGGAGCTGAGAATTGGCGCACGCAGGGAAGCTCGGTGGTAAAGATCGTGTCGAGCTTTAGCATGGCATTCTGCTCGAGTCGAGCTTTATCATGGTGTTATGCTCGTGTCGATCCTCGCGACCTCACCGGGGAGATCGATCCCCGTCTGCGTTGCCCACATTCATGCTTGGAGGCGAACAAACGAATTCACTGATATATATAACTGTAATAATTAATTTAAATTGTCTATTATTGTTATATATTTGGATGCATGTTCTATTTAATTTACTGCCTTATTTTCCATAATAAGAGCATGCTAGGAAGATATAAAGTTTCAGATTTATATCAACTCCTTCTACAAAAGCTCAAAATGGAGCCGACTTCTAGGACAAAAAATTTACCCAAATTTGAAAAAGCTTTACTATCCCAAAGGTGCAGATGATGGGATGGCGTACAATATGACAAAGAATTCCAACCAGTACACAGCTAAGACATCATAACATCCTTATACAAGACTTAGTTATCTCATGTCCTTTTTGTGAAGATTATGAGGAAGACATCCATCATCTACTACTCAACTTTTAAATCTCTCATTCATTTTGGATGAAATGTCCACATTGGTTCTCATTATGTTGGACTCCATTTCCTTTACTTTAGTAACCTGTTTGGGGGAGGTATTGCTAAATCTTTTGATGTTTGTCTTTGGACCACTGTCATCTGGAACTTGTGGAAAGGAAGAAATGAAAAAAAATCTTCAAATCCAAAGAGATTGATATTGAAAGCTTATTTAGAGAAGTACAGGCTCGTCCATGGAGCTGGCTATCACGAAAAAAGTTTAAATGGTCGGCGCTGACTACAGAAACTTGTTAGACAATCCTTTCCCTCTTCTCAAATGTTAACATAGTCGAAGCAGTACGAGAGAGTTTGGAGACTAATCTCTTCATAATACTTTTTTTGTTTTACTTTGATTTTGCAACTTGAAACTTCTTTAATATGGCAAAAACTTGGGTGAGACCAACTCATGGATTCCCTTATGTGAGACGAATCACTCATTAGCTCATTAAGTACATTTCAAAGGGCCTTGTTTGGTCGTAATCAAATTAGAAAATTAAGAAATTAAATATGAAACTAAATTAATTAGGTCTTCACACATTAAATTTTTTTATTCAATTAATTTATTTTTTAATTTAAATATTATAAACTTATAAAAAGTGATAATCAATCGATGAAAAGTGATAATAGTATAAATGAAAAGTGATAACTTTTTAAAAGAAAAGTGATAGCATCTTTAATAAAAAGTAATAATTAATTAAAAAAGTGTATCTCACTAAAAATTTACTGGAATAATATAAAGTGATAACATTTTTAATAAAAAGTGATTCCTAATCAAAGAAAATGATAACAATCTAATCGTATTATTTCACGAACAATTCATTGAAATAAAAGTGATAACATATTTAATAAAAAAGTAATATATGATAAAGAAAATTTGATAACAGTTTTATTTAATTATTTTATAATTAATTAAAAAAATGATAATATTTTTAATGTATAGTGATACTTGATTAAAATAAAGTGATAATAAAACAGTTTGTGTAATGAATAATTAATAATAACATATACTCCCTCTGTCCCGGTCAAACTGCATCGTTTGACTGCATAAAGCTCTCACAAAAGTTACAGTAAACGATGCAATATGGGCGGGACGGAGGGAGTAATTAATAATAATAATTAATAATACTATAATGTTTTTATTAGAAGTAAAAAAAATTAATATCGGCAAACCAAATTCTAGGTCATGAATAACGTGAGTTGAAATGTTATAATGGAAGCATGTGCCGAATTTATCGCAAAAATGGATAATTAAAAGCCAGACGTGGCCCTCTTTTTTTTCCTTTCATTCTTTTTTACAAAGACTTTAATACAACCTGCTTTTTTTTTAATTGGTAGGACCGGATCTTATATGCGGTTGTTGGGCCAAGATTTGATCTGATTCCATTCGCAGAATGCATTCCTTCCCCAAATCTCATGCCACAGCTTCTATATTTCAAATCTTCGTAAAAAGATATTTTCTCTCTCTAGGGTTTCTCTGTGCTTTGATTATTGATCGCCGCTTAACTTTTCCGACATGGTGGAGCTGCCTACCGACGGCCTCCTCCAACTCCCTGATCCCCATCCTCATCATGCTCCTAAGTCCTCAATACTTCCTTCATTTGAGGACTTGCTTCGTCAAAATTGAGGTAATGTGGTTGCAACATCAACTCAGATTGTGGCCTACGACACTAAGCCTTCGGTGCAAGACACAGTAGTAGTGCCTCAAAATTTATACGACCTGATCCACCTGTTACTCGTTCTTGGGTACTAGAAGTGCCGGGAGTAAAACATGACCTGCCTAAAAATAAACACTCTAAGAACATGAAATCTGCTTCATCGAAAGACTGGGGGAGTTCTACTAAGCCGCCTAAGCACGGCCGAAAACCTAGTAAATAATGAAAGCGCTCTTTTGGAATGTAAGAGGGGTTGGTGGGAAACCAACTCAAAATGTCATAAGGCATTTATGCAAATCAAATAAACCTGCTTGGTTAGCTCTTTCTGAACCAAAGGTGCTCTACAACTCAATTCCAGAGCATTTGTGGACTCGAATGGGGCTAAAGTTTGCTGGGCATAATCACAGAGATAACTTCAGCCCAATATATGGGTCTTCTACAATCCATTAGTCATATCAAGCATACAGGTTATTTTTTCATCCTCTCAGATTATGATTTTTGATTTTATTCATAATGCTGCAAATTACCGGTTTGGATTTGTCCATGCAAGCACGGGTCATATTGCTCGACGACTACTTTGGTGCGATATCACTTCACATTTAAGTTCTAGAATGATGATTGTTGGTGATTATAACACGGTGATGGGCTCTAATTAATGTCTTCATAGCACTCTCCATGACAACCTAGGTCCAGAGGAGTTCAGGGAATTTCTTAATACCTCTAGGTTGCATGACTTGGATCTGAAAGGTGCGAGGTTCACATGGGTTTGTAGATCAGCCATGAGAGGCATGAGAGCCTCTAAAATTGATAGAGTTATCATGGATGACGATTTTCTAGATGCATGGAATTGCATTGAAAACACTGTGTTACCAAGGCATGAATCAGATCATACTCCAATTCTTGTAACTTGTATGCAAAAGGACAGCTCCCCTAGGCTTTTTAGATTTCAGAAGATGTGGTTGCATGACACAGGGTTTTATACTCTGGCGGAGACATCGTGGAAGGAACCTGCCTTTCATGGCGACCCAATTACACAATTTGCTCTCAAGCTGAAAAGATTGAAAATTGCTATTAAATCTTGGAACCTGAGTATATTTGGTAATGTTTTTGATGACGTGGATGCATCATGATTGCCTTGAAGAAGATTCAGGATGCAGTTGGGACTTTGGGAGATAATGAGGATCTTTTCCTTCAAGAGATGGATGTGCACATTGCTTTGAATAAGGCCCTCATCGAGAAAAATGAATTTCTGAGTCAGAAGAGTAGAGCTTCTTGGCTTAAGGACGGGGATAGGAATACGAAATTATTTCATAAATATCGCAGGGTACAGCATGTTAAATCTGCAATCACTAGTATGAATATCAATGGTGAAGTTACGGATGACAAAGGGAGGATTGCACAACATATTGTGCAATACTATAATTGTCTTTTTCAGAAACCAGATGATGTGCAAGGGTGGGATCAACTTGACTTTATCAACAGCTTTGTTGGAGAGGAAGATAATAATACTCTCACAGTTATTCCAGACTTGGAGGAGATTAAGGAAGTTGTAATGGATCTCTTAGCAGACAGTGCACTGGACCTGATGGTTTTGGGAGATCTTTTTACCAAAAGTGTTGGCATTTCATTGAAAATGATCTTTGCCAGGCAATACAATACTTCTTCAGGAATTCTTTTTTGCCAGGAGGTATTAATGCAACTTTATAGTGCTTGTTCTAAAGGTAAAAGGGGCTAAGAAAGTTGAGGATTTTAGACCGATCAACCGGTGCAATTTCCTTTTCAAAATTATCACAAAGATAATAGCTTCTCGAATAAGTCCTATCCTATCGAGAAATTTGAGTTGCTATCTGTTTGGGTTTATACCGGGAAGAAGCATTCATAATTGTATTGTAGTAGATTCAGAAAGCTTCAACTGCCTTAACAACTCTCGACGAGGAGGTATTGGGTCAAGATTGACATCAGGAAAGCTTTTGACACTTTTCGTTGGAATTTTGTTCTACATGTGCTCTCTAAAATGGGATTTAGCAGCAAGTTTATTGGCTGGATATCTAGAATCTTTGACTCAGCTAAAGTTTCAGTCCTCATCAACGGAAGTCTGGAGGGGTTTTTTAGTTGCGGGATAGGAGTTAGGCAAGGTGACCCATTGTCCCCTCTACTTTTTTGCATTGCAGAAGAGGTGTTGGGAAGATGGATTGAACACAGAATTGGAACTGGTGACATTATGCAAGCAAGAGCCAACAGGTCTACAGCTTTACCTCCTTATTTTTTTATACAAATGATATTATGCTATTCTGTCAAGGGAATGAAAAGTCGATTGAGGGGATTAGAGACATTTTACATGCTTATGAGAATATATCTGGTCAGGAGTTTAATTCTCAGAAATCGGGGGTTTTTGGGTCGCATGTAAAGCTGGCGATTAAGAGAAAGATCATTAATGAGTTAGCAATCCAGGAAGGAGGATTTCCTTTTATATATTTTGGGAGCCCCAATCTTTATTGGAGCCCCAAAGAGAGAATACTTTGAGCAGGCTACTGATGGTGTTCTCTGCAAATTTCAGAGGTGGAAAGAGAATTCTTTATCCATGGCAGGCCGAATTTATCTGGTCAATTCGTAATCATCGCCTTAGCTGTACACGTGATGATGGTTTATAAGTGGCCTAGGCACTTGATTAAAAAGATCGAAGTTGCATGTAGGAATTTTATATGGTCGGGGATGTTAATAAACAAAGTCGGTTCACGGTGTCTTGGAGCAATGTATGTTGCCCTGTGTCGGAGCAGGGACTTGGTATTAGATCTCTGAGAGCAGCCAATGAATCTTACATCATGAAACTCTTATGGGATGTTATGGATAGGGAGGGGGCCTTGGCAATGATCAAAGGTCATTGGTTTGATGGTAAAAAGATGATAGGGTATACGATTTCTTCTATTAGAGGGGCTTGTGTTACACACATCAATAGATTGAAGGAGGATGAAGTCTGGGTTGCAGGCTACAATTCAAAAGTTAGTTTTTGGCTTGAAAATTGGATCGGAACACCCATCGCTGATTTGGTAAAGATTCCACATAACTTTCATCATCTCTTTGATGACAAAATTGGGGATTACTTCTATGATGGGTGCTGGCACTTTACTGAATGTTTTACTAACACTTAACCTCATATTGTGGAGGTTATTCTATTAACTAGAATGTCTCCAAGTCTTGATGATTGCAGGTTTTGGAGTAAATCACTTAGAGGTATGGTGACATCAAAGATTGCCTACATGCACATGAGGCAATCATTTTTTCAAAAAAATTGGGGAAGCTTGATTTGGGCGAGTTTCATTCCCCCACGACGTCCATCACAGCTTGGAAGGTGATCAATAGTGTAATCACTACTTGGGACGCTCTTCGTCAGAGAGGGTTCCAAGTCCCGTCGAGATGCTACCTATGCAAAAATGCGAAGAAGACCATGGATCATTTATTCCTTGAATGCCCGATTTCGGTGGAGATTCTTAACAGGGTTCTAGCGGGGTTTTCTTTTGGTGCAGCAATGAATTTGAATCAGACATACTTGGGATTTTTATTGCAAGCTATGACAAGTATTGAGAGTAAGCAGATTATACCTATATGGAGACTTGCTATGGTTTCCTACACTTTGATTATGTGGCAGGAGCGAAATGGTATGATGTTTGAAGGATACACGAATGATCTTCATGATAAACAGGTGAGACCTTCACAGGTGACGGCTAATCTTATGGCTTTGATAAGGGAGGGAAATAGGCTAAGCATGGGACCTATGCACAATTCTATGGAGGATTTCAGTACATTGCAGTACTTTGGTATAAAAGGAGCTCCTAGGAAAGCTCCAAGGGTCATCCCGGTTAAATGGATACCACCACCGGCTGGGTGCATGAAGGTGAATGTGGATGGATTTTCTTGAGGCACGCGTGAGTCATGTCAGGAGGTGGACTTTTTAGAAGCAGCCGAGGATTCTTCATGGAGGGATTCAGCTTAGGTTTTGGACATGGCTTTGCCATGGAAGCTGAACTTGCAGCTGCTTGTCTAGCCATTGAGTTGGCTGATGAGAAGGGGTGGAAATGGCTATGGTTAGAAACGGACTCAACCTACGTATTGCATGCGTTTGAAATTGCTCATTCGATCATTCCTTTGAAGCTGATGGGACGATGGAGGCGAGCCAAAGACATTGTACAACAAATTTGTTTTCGCATCACTCATGTTTACAGAGAGGCCAATGCTGCTGCTAATGCTCAAGCATCAATAGGAGGCGTGTTCAAGTGGCATTTTCATTCACCACCTCATTTGAATGGGATCCTATTTCACGATATGAATCATGAATATTTTAAATTTAAATAGGCTCCTACTATTTTTTAGAACATCTTTTTATTCTTTCATTGTACACTTATTTCATTTTCATTTTAATAATATGAATTATTTGCCCAAATCTCATGCCACGTCACAAATCCAATCTACCTTCATCTTTTCTGTGAGTCAACCAGGAGGACAAATAGGATCGAGTCAGAAGGCCGAGCGAACAAGGACTCACTCGGCAACACTGCAATCGAATTTTCCAGGTATGGATAAAGCTTAAGTTTCTTGATCGGGACCGGTGCCGTTTTGGCAGTGGCTGAGATTTAGAGTAAGTAGGTTTTCTGATATGGTGACGAGATCTAAATCGAAATCCAAGTCAACAGCCACCTAGTTGTTGACGCTACAGCTGCTTTGGGAGGAATCAAGAAATGGAGCAAATAAGGAGTCGAATCTGGGTACGCAGGGGGATTGAGGAGTTGAATCCGATGCAACTTTCTTTTTTTTTCACTTTCAAATAAATTAGAGGAATAATTATATTGAATTTAGCTAGGTAGTATGTTGCAGTATTGTAAGGAGAAGAAATATTCATGTGCAGAAAAAACCAAAAGTTGAAATCAGTGATGTGTTTCTTCTTCATTTTGTTTTAATTTTGACATAAAGATTATGGTGTCGGTGTTTATATGTAGCAGTATATTAATTTTATTTTTTCATATATTGTTATGTTTGGTTATTATATTTTAGGTTATTATTTTTTATTTAATTGAGATACTCTTTATAATGAATTGAGTTATTATGAACAAGTTTTTATATTACTCTTTATGTTGATTTGTATGAAGTACTATGTTCTATTTTTTTAGTCAATAAGGTTACTTTTTTATTAATTATGTTACTCTTTATAATGAATTGAATTACTATGAACAAACTTTTGTATTACTTTTTATGTTGATTTGTATGAACTATGTTCAATTTTGTTGGTCAACAAGGTTACTTTTTTTTTTATCAATTGGGTTACTTTTTATAATGAATTGGGTTACTCTTTGATTAGACCATAATTTTCTAAAAACTAAGTTATGTATTAAGAAAAACTAAATTGTATGCAATATTTAGGTCTATAGATCACTCTATAAAAATAATTAGATTACTCTTTGAATTAATTTGATAACTCTTTTGAGATTAATTGGACCACTCTTTGATTTTAATAGGTTTATAGATCACTCTATAGAAATAATTAGATTACTCTTTTGAATTAATTAGATCACTCTTTGAGATTAATCGGATCACTATTTGATTTGAGATTCTAATATTTGCAAATGAAGCCACGGTAAATAATTAAAATTGTATGTAATTACTAATAATTTTATAGAAATAATGTGATAATTCTTTGAAATTAATTACATCTTGAGATCTTAATATATAATTCATAGTATTTTAATACTCCCTCCGTCCCTTGGTAAGAGTCTCATATGCTTTTGGGCACGTGGATTACGGAATATTATTATTTAATGTGTAGTGTGTAGTTGTATTAGTGGGTGTGTGAGCCCCATATTTTAATTGTATTAGTGGGTGTGGGTGGGCCCCATATGTCCAAAAAAAGAAATGAGATACGTTGGTTGGGATAACCAAAATGGTAAGATGAGACTCTTACCTAGGGACGGAGGGAGTATAACTTTAAAAGTTCAGATCATGTTAAGTTATCTTAACAGTAACATATTTAGTATCATATTTACTGCTCTGGGATGCCATTAGTGAAAGGACTTTTGCTGAAAATTCCTCAAAACCTTTAAAGAAACCTTTAAAGGAGTATAATAGTTCAAAAACGTACTCACGTCCTTCAATAAATGGAAAATAAATAGTTAGACAATATATAAACTAATATCTTTTTGGCTTTTTCTAAAATTTAAATAAACAAATGTGCTATATAGCTGACAAAATAAGGTCTCATATATTGGACCGCATTTTTAATATATGCATAAGTTACTCTTTGCAATTAATTAGGTTACTCTTTATAATTAATTAGGTCACTCTTAAATTTATTGGATCGCTATTTGATTTGAGACTCTTAATATACATAAGTTACTCTTTGAAATTAGATAGATTACTCTTTAAAATTAATTAGGTTACTCTTAAATTTATTAGACCACTCTTTGATATGAAACTCTTAATATACATAGGGTTACTCTTTGAAATAAAATAGATTACACTTTGAAATTAATTAGATCACTCTTTAAAATTAATTGTACCACTCTTTAAATAAATAATGCATAGTGAATACAACATGAAAATGCCTAAATTTCCACCTCTTGCAATTGAATTCAAATTTGGTCTCCCATTTTACTTTTACTCCCCTTTCTTCCTTACTTTTGCAATTGGATCTATTGAGTCCCCCTCACCCCTCAATTTCTGCATAAGCGAGCTAGTATTTAAGCTCTAATCAAATTCAAATTAGAAGCACAAAAATGGAGTTATCATGTTGCATATTCACGCCCTACATTCCCTAATTTCTTCCCGGTAAGATCTTCCAGTTGTTTACTCTGTCTATTTGAGTCTTTGATCTTATCCATCTTCTGGAAGCCATTTCTGGTGAAGAATTAAACCAGCTGTAATTTGGTATTGATAATAGTTTGCATTATGATTAATAGTGCACAGTTCAAAGCCATAATCATTAGTTACTATAATCTAAGAGAAAAACTAACAGGTGAGAGATTTATGATTTAAAAGGATACTGATATCTAAGAAAAACCAAACGAAAAATGGATCAAGACACAATAAAATCATGCAAGGTAGAGTAAAATATGAGAAAGAAAATTGAATAATGTACCCCTACTCTACAATAAGCAGACAGTGTATTATTACTTTCACGTCTGTATAAGTGTTAGGCAAAAATCTAAAATAAATACGAAATATCAATGGCATGTACTAAAATTCTGCTAATCTGCACATTTTAATCTACCAATTGGGGCTATTGCATTCAACAGCTTCTCTATTTGGATAGGATCAATTTTCCCTTTCAATACCATTATCATCAAGAATAAAGAATAAAAGCCCATCAATTTTTTTTGCTACTAACACATCTGGTCGTTTGGAAACTAATCTAGAAAGAGCAAGATCAGTTAATCCAGTAGATTGCAACAATTGAATTCTATTGCGAATAGATTCCAAGGTAGTAAATTTAAGAACTGGATTGGCATCGAAAATTGCTTCAGTATCTTTCTCATTGAACCTCATATCTTGAAACAACGAATACAGCATTATACCTAAACTAAACAACAAATAATAAGAAAAAGGGAGAGATGTTGGAGCAAATTAGTCCATTATTCTACTTCCAATGAAATTAAATGGAAGGTTGTGAGTCTTACTAGAGTTGGGAAGCAGGGTTGTGGCATTGAGAGCGAGAGCGCCACAACGGAATCTGAGAAATAGACAGGTGTCAGCGGGCTTGAGGCGGAAAGGGAGAGGGAGATGGGTGAAAGCACATGTTGGAGAGCGCCACAACAAGCACATGCCATTTTTTCCAGCCACCATGATAGATTGACCTCGCCATTCTTCCTTAAGACGTTAAGGAATCGACGGTGGGCCTCTTTCTTGCCATTCTTTCTTCTTCGAAGGAATCGACAGTGAGCCTCGTCCTCACCCTTCTTTCTCTTCCAAGAAATCGACAGTGAGCCTTAATTTAACGGTAGTCGGACGCCCCTTCTCTAATGCAACATCGAGCCGCCTACTGGGCGGCGATGCTGACTTCTTGCAGCGACAGGTCCGACCTCCACCTCCGGTAGCGACCTATCGGCAATGGTTGCTGGTTCACGTTTTCGGGCGACAGCTCATGACTTTATCGGTGCGGGTTGGTTGCGCGCGGTAGCGGCGTTCGTCCGATCTGGGTGAATATAGCTCGGTGACGTCGGAATGGGTTCGACGAGCTAATATTGTAGGATCTCTAGGTTGTGGATCCACGAATTTAATCATTGTTGTTGTAGGATCCAGTTGCACCAACTATTTCATAGGTCTGGTTGTACTCTAGTCGTCATCTTTCTTTTTAATTAAATATAAAATATATTAATTTGGGTTAGGAATGATTTGTCTCACGAATTAGGATCCGTGAGACGGTCTCATACAAAACCTACCCCTTCAATATTGTACTGTTTTTTTTGCATGACTTATGCCTTTCATATTAATTAATACATTTCTTTTCCAAAAATAAAAATTAAAATTAATTACATCCCAAATTACTTAACTTAATTTTTGAATGAAATGAAATAAAATTCTTAACACTCAATGCGTAATTAATGCATCCTAAATAAACTATAAGTACAAAATATTAATGATGCATATATTAATATTGTGATATTCTTACATGACACACGTCACTTATGAGTTATGACACAAGCAAACTATCTACCGTTGAATTCAGTGTGTATAATTTTCAGCTGTCGATCATCAAAATGATTTTTAATCTGATGTTGGTTACCTGCTTTTCCAGTCACCATTAGTAACGTCTTCTCTTTCCCTTTTACTTTTTTTTTCATTTTTTTAATAATCTCCAACCATTGAACATTTTTATCACGTTGTATCTTTTTATATTTGTTGGGGGACTATCTCATGATTTTAAAAAAAATAAATACTTTATCGGAGTTTTACAAATAGTTTATAAAGTCTTGCAATTGATGGTTATTACTTTTCAGTGATCAAATATCAGTTTCTATTAAAATATCATTACCTTTTATTCGCTCCACTAATTATTATTCTTAAATAGTTCAATTGATCAGTTATTACTTTTGTTTAGTATTTCTTTTATTAAAAATATTATCACATTTTATCAATCTTACAACTCACTTCCGTAATTATTCGTCACTTTTTATTAAATATCTTATTACTTTTTTTTAAAATGTTATTACTTTATATTTAAAGTTTAAACGGCTTATGAAATAATTCACATTACTGTTATCACTACATGGAAGTAATTCGTGAGATGGACTCACATAAGATTTTAACATTAATTATTCATAACATAACTTAAATGAAAATTTATCATTTTTATTTGACTAGTATTTTATTATCATATTTTATAAATTTATAATATTAAAATAAAAAATAAATTAAATGAATCTTTAATTTATTATATTGTTAAATAATAAAAAAATATAAATTAAAAAAGAAAAGCGTCGAAAATATATACTCCTTACATGTATGGCTTAATTAATTTACCTTTAAATTTATGAGTTAAACTATTTGTGAGACGGTATCACCCAAATCTCACCGTTACTAATATTTTCTACTAATTAATACTGAAAATCCAATTAAACCAAGAGTAAGCCTTGTATGAGATCGTTTCATGTGAAATAATTTTATACTTCTTCCGTCCCACGCAAAGGGGTGATTTTGCTTTTTGCACGTGAATTAAGGACTATTATTATTTAATGTGTAGTGAGTAGTTATATTAGTAGGTGTGTGAGCCTCATATTTTAATTGTATTAGTGGGGTGTGTATGGGTCCCATATGTTTAAAAAAGAAAATGAGACTCTTTGGGTGAAACGCCCAAAATGGAAAAAACCGTTTAAAGGGGATGGAGGGAGTACTTTTTAAAAAGATTCTTCACTTTCGCTATAAAACCTTATCACTTTCGTTATAAAATGTTATCATTTTTCATTTATACTATAAATTGTTTATGAAATATCATTATCACTTTTCATTAATTGAGTATCACTTCTCATTATAAAAATTATTACTTTTTGTCTGTCTAAGATAAACCGTTATATGACACGATCTCACACAAGTCTTTATCTTTAACCAAACCATATCGAATTATTGAGTTAAAATATGTCATATTTTTATTTTTCCTTATTGTTTAAATATAAGGAATTAATAAAATTTATTCCACAACATAAATATATTATTAAATTTAATTAATACAAAATATTTAAGATCTAAACATTTTTTTTTATAATTAAACAAAGACAGTTTATAAATAAACAAAATCAAAAATTTTAAAATATAGGGTGAGTCTTATATGAAACCGTCTCACAGATCTTATATGGTGAGACGGATCTCAATTGACCCATATAGAAAGATTTCTCGCGGGTCTACAAAGGAGGGTTTTTGTGCTCAACATGCATTTTAATTCAAAATTACGTAGTTGCCATTAAGTTGGCCGCTTAATTAAAATTCATTTTAACTGTCATTAATTTAATTTTTACACTATATGAGAATTTTATTTAATTTTGATATTTTTTAAAATAATTTAAAAAAAAATATATATTAATTTATAGACTGATAAAAAAATTACATTATTGATAAAAAGTTAACTATACCTGATAAAAAAAGAATAGTGATGTATATATAATTAAATTATGGAGGAGTTTTATATAATACCAGTGAGACCATTTTACGTTTTCATAATTATTTATCACTTTTATTTAAAAATGTTATCACTTTTATTTTAAAATGGTATTACTTTTTATTTATATTATAAATTATTCATTAAATAGTTCACTGTACCATTATCATTTTTCGTCAATTAAGTATTATTATTTTATTGAAATGTGATAACATTTTATCCATCTCACACAAATCTTTGCCTTAAATTATTTTATAAATAATTCGCATGAAAAATAAAAAAAAGTGATATTATTTTTATAATATTTTATTAAGAAAAGTGATAATTATTCAATTAAACTACTTATAACTATATTCATAAGATTAATAAAAAGTGATAATATTTCTAATAAAAAGTGACATGATGAAGCAAAAGTGATACTCGTCAAATTGAATTATTTTAAGATTAGTAGGATGAACAAAAAGTGATAACATTTTAAATAAAAATATCTGATTATGGAAAAGTGATAATCATCTAATTAAAATGATACTCCATATTATAAAGAATTCATAAATAAAACTTATAAAAGTGATAATATTTCCAATAAAAAGTGATGCCTGAAATGATACTTGATGAATTGAATTATTTCAAGATTTGTAGTACAAATAAAAAGTGATAATATTTTTAATAAAAGTGTTATCTGATCAAGGAAAATTTATATTCTTTTAATTGAATTATTTAAAGAACATAGACAAATAAAAATTATACATAAATATTTTTTAAACAAAATTATATCCAACAAAGAAAAAAGTGATAACCACATTCCCTGAACTATTTCATCAATAAATAATTTATAATACGAATAAAAAATAATAATATTTTTTTTAAAAAGTAAAAAGTGATATCTTATTAAAGAAAAGTAACCGACTAAATTGTTATACTAGAGATATATTAATAGTTTGATAAATTTAATTTTTGCTGAATATTTATTTTATATTTTAATAAAAATTAACAAAATGTAAAATAAATAATCAAAGTAATTAAAAAAATAAAATAAAAAGCAACCTGGAGTAAATAAAAGAGAACAGGTACCTATGAATTGAGGCCAAAATGCTTACCAATTAATTACAATGGGATGAAGGGTATTAACGTAATATATAATGGGTCATTAGCAGCTTTTTATTTTAAATTGATAGGGGATTATCCGTCTCACGGATCTCATAAAAATTATTTTACTTTATTTATTTATATTAAGGTTATATTTATTATAAATTTATTGTTAATTAATAATATATCACATAAAAATTTAATAATGCACTAAACACTGGGAAAATACACTGTAACCAGATAAATTTTAAGGAAAATGATCAAACATGCCCTTTTACTTATATCAATGAATCAAAGAAGCCCTTTGCCTATTTTTATGTACATTTTAGCCCTTTTCATTTTTTTATGGATGAAATCCATCCTTGATTTAATAATAATCAGATCAAATGTGCCTCCTATCTCTTATAAATTGAACATGAAAACACCTGACCAAATTTTAATCGCCCCTGCCTTCCACAACTTTTTTTCCTTCCTTTTCCTTTGTTTTTTTTTTATTTTTTTAATGGTTCTTTCTTTACTTTATTTTTTTCGTTTTTTTTTTTCATTTTTTACTTAACATACCCCAAAAGTCTTTAAATTAAAATACTTTTAATATGTATGACTTAAATACCTTTACAATTACAAGAATTATATTAACTTGATTTATTACTAAACATACCCCAAAATTACTAAATATACCCCAAATTCCATTAAATAAAAATAGTGATACACTTTTCATTATCTTTATTCTTTCTCATGAAAATAAACTTCTATCAACAATCATCGTTCTAGTATTTCAAATAACACTAAAAATTCTTTAAGCGACAGTTTTAAAAAGTATTAATGCAACACAATCCTATCAGAGACTGAAAAAAAATTTCAACCTTTTTTCACACTTCTAGTTCAGAGCTCCATACAAACACAGAAAAATTACACAAGTTGGGCCTGCGTTTTTCAGCATTCAAATATAAGTTGCACCTTTTCTCCAACTTTGCACTTTTGATCATTTTTCCACCTAAAACACAATAAAATACCTCAAGTGCACATTTTTCTCACATATATTGAATATAAGACACTTGTGCTAATATATGACAACAATTTCCATTAAAAAGGTGTTAAATTGGACACTAAAATAAGCTTATTTTCACTCTCATCAATCTCTCAATTAACTTACCCATTTTTCGTCCTGAGGCAACAAAATAAAAATAAAGAGAAAGAGTGTAAGAAAATTAGCGGAAAAATAAGGACTATGACAAATACCCCATTCAAAATACAATTGTCCTCAATTTAAGTCATGCAACTCTTATTACATGTAATAATCAATCCATAGCATACAAGATAAGACAATCACCACCAATCAAATGCTCCATTGACATGTTCTCACGGGAAGTATATATCACTAGCACTCAAGTGTAAAAGATGTACACTTATTGGTTAAGGTGTTTACGCTCAAATTCAATTCAAGTTCATGCATAACCATAAGCTTGCCAAAAGTCTCAACTCTCCTTTTACTTGTGGCTAACAAATCATGGATCAAAAAGGTCTTTTATTTGGTTGTAATATAGGCTCTTTGGAAAAAGGTAAGAAATATATGGATAAGTGACTCAAAACTCGGATAAATCAAGCTGCAGTCTATCTCGATCTTTCATCCTTCCTCATCACTTCAATCAAGCACAACATACTCTTCAAACTATCTCATCTTTCTCCTTCAAGCACAATATATTTTTTTTTCAAGTATTTCTAACACTTCAACTCCATCATTCTCCTTTTCTTCATCCTTTTTTTTCTCTTTTTTTTCTTTTGAGGTACCAGTTTCGGGCACTACCTCTCACATCCTCCATAGGGTACTAGATTTAAGCACTACCCTAGGGTGTTTGTTTTCATGGAGTACTAGATTTGAGCAATACTCCAAGAATTTTCCTTTTAATCCTTAGGACTCTTCTTTCATCATCCTTATCATCCCTCAAATCACCACTCTCTTCAGTTAAGCTTTATTGGCTATCAAAAGAATTTATTTAAAAAGCTCAAATGGGTTGACAAGGGATTTAATGAATTTAGGTAAAGTATATGGGAAAAGATGGGCTATTCAAAGATGGCCTAATATCATTTCCATAATCCGCTAGACTAATCTTGAATATTCAATGAGACTCAAGGCAAGTTTTAGAATACACGCATAAGAACGATACTCATCAGAAAATAATTATCGTGTGATTATGTACATGAATAACAAGGCTCAAAATCTCACATGAGTTTTTAAAAAGTAACAGAGCACCTTTCATGATAAGCAATATCTAACAAGTACACATAGAACTTCATATCACAATATAACTCAAACACACTTCCTTCATCAATTTCAAGAGCATATGAATTCTCGGCACAATTTAAAAATATAAGCTCACATGGATCACCAAAACAAAAAATCAATCCTTCCACTCCTATTAATTAAAAGCACACATAAAAATTAGAATAAGGAACAAGGGAACCTGATTTCTGCTTCAAAACGTTTACGAGTTCCTTGAATTGTTCAACTCGATCAGGTCAAGCCTCAGCGTAAAACTTGTCTTGCCACTCTTTTACCTTTTTCTATCATCAAAGCTCAAGCACACATCATCATCACAGGATTCATCAATAATAAAATAGGAGAACTATAAGAAAGACTCAATTGACTATCTAATTGACTCCACACACTAGAAACACCAACACAACACACTAAACATTAGGCAAGTCACAAAAAATCGACATACCAACACCGGTTAAAATATTAATATGCCGCAAAAAATCAACCTCCTAACAAACAAACAACCAACGAAAGGAATTTTATACCCTTAGTGCTCATAAGACGAGGTAAGTACATCACACCCCCCAAACTTAGTAAAAACGTAAGTCGAAACTAAGTTTGAAAATAGATGTAATTGCCGAAGCATGAGCACCTCAAATATAATAACTCCTCACTCACACGAAAGAAATAATAACATAATAAAATGGAAGGGACAAGCCCCCAACAGGCGCTCATGTTTAACGTCGGAGAGTCACGAAGGAATAACGCTTTGAACTACTAGATCAGATGGCGGTCTTCTCGCATCCTCACCTTCAAGTACTTTCTTTCCCTCTTCTTGTGTACACTCAGCACCTCACATTTCTTGGTCACAAGTATATGGTCCTCAGAATTTTCTTCCTCCCATGATTGTCTAGATTCCTTCTTGTCAATCATCCACTCAAATTCAGAATCATATGTCCTATTAAAATCAAGATTAAACAAGTTAGAAATCACATCTATGCTCTTGCACGATTGAGTCTCCATGGGCATTTTAATGCTTTATCAAGAGAGAAAATCACATCTTCATTATCCATCTGCAGACTAAGCTTCTCGGCTCTCAACTTCTTTTCTCTTTTCCATTTCTTTTCCACTATAAGTTCAGTATTCTGCTCTTGGGATGGATGTGGAGTACCGTTAACATTAGGTAAAGTATTCTGTGCGAAAAATGGTGCGGGATGAGCCAGTTCGATCTCAGTTCGACCATGAGTACTGGTCGAACCAGATGTGTAGTGGTCGAACCGAGCTTCAAATAATATGGAATCTCACAGGCAGGTCGATTTGACCATGGTTCGACCACCTGAGTTGGTCGAACCAGTATGCTGTTGGTCGAACCCAACATCAGACAAAACAGAGTGTTGCGGACAGGTTGGTTCGACCACCTGAGTTGGTCGAACCAGTGTGGTATTGGTCGAACCGGCCATTTGAATGCTCCAGAGGTAGCCCAGGTGCTTGGTTCGACCTTCAGGGTGTGGTTTGACATGCTGGCTTGGTCAAACCGAGGTCGAATCGAGCTCCTAGAGCTTTAGAATTCATTTCCGACATCATCGGTCCCTCATACTGCATTCCAAACCTTAACATGATAGCGAGGCACTCGTTCAGGTTCGTTATGCCTTGAGACAGGAACATTCTTTTCTCCAACGTTTGTGTCAATTGATTCACGTTCCCTGCCATCTGCCCCATAATCAAAGTAAGGTCCTTCAACTGCTTAGATAAATCTGCATGATTAGCATTCATAGTAGCCTCAAGACGATCAACTCTTGCATCATTCTTAGCCATGTATCGATTGAAGGTATCTTCAACACTCTTCACTTCTTGCTGATGGATACTTGGCCCCCTTTGTGTAAACTCTGCAATCTGCTTCTGATGAGACTCTAGTAGCTTGTTGATGTTAGCTAAACTAGAGATGATCTCATCATCCCTATTCGGCTTCTCCACATGATGTTCAACCTGAGCCACCTTATCAAGTACATAAGATCTTTTATCTCTCTCTATAGGCCAGTCACGTGAATTCATAGAGATGTCTTCAAATAAATTTTCTGCTTCAAGTGTTGTCTTAGATAACAGCGCTCCACCTGATGATGCATCAATAAGAACACACGACTCACAATCCAATCCATAGTAGAAGATGCTTATGTACTCAGCCTTAGGCATCCCATGCTGTGGGCTTCTCCTGAGCATATCTTTAAACCTGTCCCACTCTTCATGAAATTTCTCACCTTGATTCATAACAAATTGAGTGATGTCTTGCCTCATTCTTAAGATCTTTGAGGGTGGCATGTATCTCTCCAAAATATTCTGCTGCAGTTGGTCCCATGTAGTGCAATATGTGGCATTAAGAGTCTCATACCAAGCTTCTGCCTTATCAATTAAAGAGAACTTGAATAGGGCTATCCGCCTAGCATTATCATTAGCTCCAGCACCCTTTTGCTTGCATAACCAAGAAATCTGTTGAGATGCTGATATAGATCTTCAAAACAACCTCCAGAAAAAGGATTCTTTTCTACCATTTTAATAAGAGCGGGATGTATCTCAAAATCATCATTTTCCCCTTGCTCCTATCAAACCCATGTTGCCAATCCTATAATTCGTAAAAATTTCACGTATGACAACATTATCCGGATTCTGCCTTGATCCGGTCATGTTTAACTATGTGTGTTATTCCTTCTTTTCCTTCCTCTCATTTTCCTAGTGCACAAGTATCTAAGAAATATTTAAGGTTAGATAGAATAAATAATCACAACTAAAAGTCTTAATCAACTAGAAATAATAAAATCAATAATAACAGCCGTCCCTGGCAACGACACCAAGAACTTGATGCGCATTTTCTTTGCACGCAAAATTAATCCCCAAGTATTAAGGATATCAATTACAGCTTAAGCAAGCGACCAAGTGAAATATCGAACCCAAAGGACGGCGTATTGTCAATTTAATTATTTACTAAATTAATTAAGATGAATTGGTAATAAAGGTTGAGTATTGGATTATTAAACTACTAAACAAATTAATTAAAATAACAATTAAAATAAAAGCACTTAGAAGAATACGAATGTGACTCAAGTAGGAGAATAGGTAGCTCTAGGGTAATTCGGTTTTACTACTTAACTTCCCTCTCAAGTACAGGCTGACTCTGCCTTGTGGACTATGGACGCATCACTAAACCATGCAAATCTACTCTATAGACACAAGTAAATATGCGTGTAACACATGTGAATAACCTTGGAGCAAGAGACATAATTTCACCCTCCTTTCTAGGTACTATCAGCATCAATTATTTCCTACGTCTGGAATCTAACCCGATATGATCTCCCTTTGTAGGTATTATAAAATTACCATCTTTATCCTGCTTACTAACCCGAATTTAATTCAATTAATAAACACTCATATATGACAGTTCTAATGAAGCTTCAGAGTCCCCTCACTTAGACAAATAACATGGAATCATGTTCAGCGGTGAACGCACTCAATCTACATCCAAGATACATATTCAAACTCTATATACAATTGAAGATGCACATAACGACCGTGAATATGGATTAAGAAAGTATAATCATATATAAAATAAATCCAAAAGTAGTGTTGTACGGAGGACACATAAGAGAATTTAATTAATTCATAAAACCTTCAAAATCCTAGATCTACCAAAACGGTTCTAGCCCATGATGTTACAAAGAACAATCATGGGGGTTGGATAGATCTTACCCATATGTCTGGAAAATACAAGATAAATTAGGAGACAAAGGAAACCCTAGATGTTGGAGTTGTTGCGTCCTTCTCCGTCTTGAATCCTCCTCTTGGTTCTCCTCTTGATTCCACGGACGAATCTTCGAAGTGATGGATGGATGGAGGAAAGGATGTGGATGATGATTGGAGGGTGATCCCCTCTTGTGGGGTGTAGGATGATTGTGTTGTGGTTCCTCCAATCCAATCTTTCTTTTCTTGGTGTGATCTACATCCCCTTTTACACTTGTAAGCTCTCCTTATAGACCTTGGATGAATTTTTTCTTGAAAAACATGAAAACAGATGCACTTGGGGTGTAAAAATATAGATCCGGTGCTGTTCAGGCATGTGGTTCGACCATGGTTCGACCTATAGGCTTGGTCAAACCATGGTCGAATCAAAATCGGCAATTTTTCGCTCTCCATGCATGTGGTTCGACCATGGTTCAACCTCATGGCTGGTCGAACCACACTTTTACAATTTTCAGGCTGCTGGTTCGACCACGACAAGGGTGGTTCAACCACCGGTTTGGGTCGAACTAGCTTTGTGCAGTCTCACCGTTTTGCGCATAACTTCCACATACAAGATCCGATTTGAGTGTTTCTTACACTCACGCGATCCTCTCTTCCTTGGCTTTCTATCCATATAGAGAACTTACAAAAACTCTAACATTTAAATATGAAACAAGTCATGCAAAGTAGCACATCCGTTCTGTTCGGCACATCTCGCGCGACGTCACCATTTTGCTCACAACTTTCTCGTTCGGATTCCGATTAAGGTGTTCTTTATGCCAAAAAGATCCTCTCTTCTGTGGCTTACCAACATGTATCACACTTATAGTTTAGAGCTCCACATAAACACAGAAAAATTACATAAGTTGAGCGTGCGTTTTTCAACATTCATGCATAAGTTGCACCTTTTCTCCAACTTTGCACTTTTGATCCTTTTTCCACCTAAAACACAATAAAATATCTCAAGTGCACCTTTTTCTTGCATATATTGAATATAAGACACTTGTGCTAATATATGACAATAATTCCCATTAAAAAGGTGTTAAATTGGATACTAAAATACACTTATTTTCACTCACATCAGTGACTAAACAGAATTGGAAAGAACCTGAAACTCCAGTACGCGTAAAGCATGACCAAAACCCACAAGATGCAACAATAGCTAATAAACCAGCATAGCAATAAACATTTTGTTCTCTCACTTCTCAGATTACTTAAGGGATGATTTGTTTTAACAAAATCATCAAGACCCACTCATACGAATAATCTGATAAATATCAAAGATGAAAGTAGGAGTGCAAACTAGTATTCGGTTGATCCGACTGTGATTCTTTTGTCAAGGGCATGACTTCCTTTGACCTTTTATTTCCATTACGACAAAGTTGTGTCCAATTCAATAAGTTTCTTGACTCTCTGGAGTCTGTTTGTGGGAGGCATGATCTTGATTCTCTGCCAACTAAATTTTACTAGCTCCTAGAGAAAATAGAGGTATAAAGTAATACAGCAATTCATTCGGGCATTCTCTCAAACACATCATGTGCGCTTTCATTGCTTTTGAAAATTTAGTTATTTGTTCTTCATAGTGATGGAAGAAACGGGAAGGAGAAACATAAATTCGAAATTCAGGAGATAAAGCAGAAATTACCTCATGAATAGAGCAATGAACTTCGAAAAAAATCTTAACTGAATTTCCGGAACACTACCTTTTCTTAGCCTTCGGGCTTAATCGAAATAACCAAACCTGAGTTGATGATTATCTTTTTGACCACACGAGGTGTGCGTTTATAAATCATGCTTTCTGTAAGTTTAGGGAGCAGTTATTCGCACCCCCAAAATTACTGAACGTACCCCAAAAATATTTAAATTGACATAATTACCCTTATAAAACTTATATTTGTTCGGTTGTTGCAACCGAACAGTCATCTAACAAAATGTTCGGTTGCAATAATCGAACAGAACAAAGAATTCATCTATTATTTATTCGGTTGCAGCAACCGAACAGAACAAACAATTCATTCATCGTATGTGTTCGGTTGCAGCAACTGAACAAAATAAGATTTGTGATTTTTAATACATATCTACATTACCAAATAGATAAGATAACAGATAAGTTTCATGGACATAATCGATCTTTAAACAAAGATGGTGATTCCTCTCCCGGTGAAAGTAAGTAAGTTTCTGTTGATTCTATCGACGGAAGTAGCAGTAGACCCGTGGTTTGATAGAATCTAGAATCAACATAAACTTGCTTACTTTAACTGGGAGAGGAATCACCATCTTTGTTTAAAGATCGATGATATCTATAAAATTTATCGGTTATCTTATCTATTCAGTAATGTAGATATAAATTTAAAAAAACTACAAACCTTATTGTGTTCGATTTTTGCAATCGAACAGATAAGATAAATGAATTATTTGATCTGTTCGGTTGCTGCAACTGAACAGATAAGACAGATGAATTCTTTATTGTTCGGTTGCTGCAACAAAACAGATAAAATAGATAATTGTTCGATTATTGCAACCGAAATATATATATATATATATATATATATATATATATATATATATATATATATATATATATATATATATATTATAAGAATATTTATGTCTATTTAAATATTTTTGGGGTACGTTCAGTTTATTTGCGCTATCATGACTTCGGGTATATTTTAATTTCATGTCTTCCAAGGATATGCGAAAAACAACTTTCATCCTTGTCGCTAAATTATTTTCCCCAATTTTCCTTTCAACCTGCATCTTCCAACTATCCAAAAAATGGCAGTTATAATTTCAGGAGGAGATTAAACATTTTATATAAATTACTGACCCTCTAGAGTCTCTCTGTGCATTTGTGTTCTACGGGTTATGAAAAATATAACACCCGTAATAACTAATAATCAACACATCTCATGCTTGCAGGCTCAAGCTAAAATATAACATAATGAAGTAACTAGGCTAAGATCAGCGAGAAATAACTCACGTCTTAACTCTATTTTCCCACAAACGGCGCCATTTGATGAATATACATAAAATAATTATTAAATAAATACAATAATAATATAAAAAATTAGGAGGATACGCAATTAACTTAGAATTTTGCAATCCCCTCCATACGTCTTTGCTTAAGACTCCTCGCACGGCTGCAAAATTAACCTGCAAAAGTACACCGGAGAGGATCTCCGACGTAGACCCTCCAACGCTCAAATGAGTTTCTTGTCTATCAATAATATAATAAATAGACGATCATATTAAAGATACCTCCCTCTCCCTTTTATCTCCTCCCTTTGACGGAGTTTCTAGGATTCATTATGTAGGCACGTTCTCTATCATAGTATAACCGTTTAGGCATTTTAATCAATAAATAAATATAATTAATATATTTGTCCACATCAAAATGAGTTTTCAAATTCTAGCAAATGGGTTTCTTGTGAAACGAATTTTGGTTTAAGAGAAATATGAGTAGAGAACATGCCAGCGGTGCCAGCGGTGCTGTGCCTCCTTCCCTCAGTCATCGCGAAGTCCAGGCTACTGCCACCCTGCGTCAGTGATGAAGAAATTCGATGTGCTCTTGTTGCCATTGTCGAGCACTGATAAATGTTGTCGTCTTCTTGTCCTTTCATTTCTTATCTCTTAAAGTATAAACATCTCTATTTTAGAACTTGAAAATTATGGCTTCCAGATCTCATTTGATTTTCCTCACACTTCTCTTTGTTTTAGTAGTTGTAGTTCCGACGATGGCTGTCAAGTCGGCGGTTGGCAGCGACTTCCTAACGCGGAAGAGCTGGTGATAGTTGCGAAATTCTCAGTGAAGAAACACAAAGAGGATTCGAAAACATCTTTGATTTTAAAAAGGATGGTCAAGGGAGAATCTCAAGGTTGCAAGAACGAATTAAAGGGCGGTGATCTCGTCTCGGACAGCGACCCCCCACTCCTAAAAGATACAAGGTGGAGGTGTATACAGGCCTGGAAAATTTTCCAGTAACTCAATTAAGAAGAAATTATATTGATTAATCCCTCAAATCTTATTTAATAGTGTATTATTTAAAATTAATTTGTTGCCACCTAGAAAATTTTTAGGTTCCTTTAAAAGATCAGTTAATGGTGTTAGGATTATGAGTCTTGTATTGATTATTATATAAAATTCGAGCCCCGAATCGATAAAAAAATAATTCAGACCTTAAATTGATTGTTAATATATATTTTAGGTCTTGGATTGAAAATTTTTCTTTTTTTTAGTAGTGGATGTTTCACTTATATAATTTAAATTTATTGTTCATGTGTAAGGTATAAATAAAATTGATTTTTAAGAACACAAAAAAATAATCAATCATTTATCTGAATTGTGCCCAACACAACCCAGGTCATTTTAAAACACTAATACTGAAAATAATTCTGATTTATGATTAATGCACTTACACGTATTAAGCACACAACTCATAGATCATTTTAAAGAACTAATCTTGAAATGATGTTGATTTATAATTAAAGCACACATTGATATATGATGCATCCATATGTGTATAACCTTTTATTCTATATTGTATATATGTTTTTTAATAATTGTATACTTTTTTCACACTCAATTTTTCATTAAAAAAAACTAGCGTCCATATGTGTATAAATTTTTATTTAATAGTGTATACATGTTTTTTAATAATTATATACATATTTTTTATGCTCAATTTTTCATTAAAAAAAACTAATAAAAAATTCACTAACAAATTGTATACATTTTTGTTCATAATTGTATGTGTTTTTATTCATAATTGTATATGTTTCTGAAGGTGAGTGCAACGTATCCTGAGGTGCACTCAGGTGCACAGGAGTATTAGCCTTAAAGCACTTACACTTTTGAGCACATTGTTCGGGAAGGGATATTCTGTTGGTATTAATGTTTACGTTTTCTTTTTGCATATAAATTAAGAGATATAATATTTTATTGGGCAGTATGTTGAGAGATATAATATTTAATGTATAGTGAGTAATTTTATTGGTGTTGTGTGTGGGCCCCATGTAGAATAATTAATTGTCTCATGTGGTCTTCTTGACAAAAAGGAAAATGTAACCTAAAACAGATCAAAATAAGAAATACAAATCTTAAGGCGAAACAAATGGAGTATATATGTTAATGTTAGAGAAAGTACATTGTGTCTTTGTCTGCTAAGAAATTGATTAAATGTGTGATCTGAATTTCATGGCATATGATGTTTTCAGATGGCATTGGCATGGAAACCAATAATCATCATTTCATTGGCCCAAAAGATCCTCTAAATTTTAGGGAAAACTTGTGTGAGACCGTCTTAAGGATTTACGTGAATAATCAGAAAGTGTTAACTTTTATGAAGGAAAGCGATAATAAATTAATGAAAAGTGATAATGTTATTTTATGAACAATTTATAGTATAAATAAAATATGATAACATTTTATAGAGAAAGTGATAACTATTTTAAAAAGTAAAAAATGGTCTGAAACGGTCTCACGTAAGACCTACCCTATATTTTAACTTTTTATTTTTTATTTATTTATTTTATGTCGCAATTCCTTATCACCTCTCCAATCATCACTTTTTATGTCTAACATTTTTCTCTTTTATGCAAATTATTCTATTTTTTAAGTAATATTAATTACTACTCCCTCCACCCCAAACTCGTTGTCTTACTTTCCGTTTTCATTCGTCCCAAACTAATTGTCTTATTCCAAAAAAGGAAATTTCACATCAACCAATAACCTCAAAAGTTTATCTTAATTTCAAAAATATCACTCCCACCTAACACACATAACATACTTTATAATTTATTTATTACCTAAAAATACCACAATACCCCTAAAAAGTCAATAAAGTTAGTCAAAAATTAACTTTTCTTAAACTCCGTGTCTACAGTAACTAAGACAACGAGTTTGGGAAGGAGGGAGTATAATTTAATATATGCTCTATATCATTTATTATACTCATAGTTAGATCGCGAATGGGGTACAACTTATAGTGTAGAGCATGAGTAATGGGAGTAATATTTTTACAATAATAATGCATACTTTTTTTATTTATTTATTTAAATAAATTCAACAATTTTTTTACCTTTTCTATATAGGGTAAAACTTTCATTATAACATTACGATGCTTTTTTATAAGTCGTACCCTTTGATATTAATTAATTCTTATACTCTTTAGTATAAAAATTTATATCCTTGATTTTCTGAGAACAAAATTATTTTTTTAATCAAACAAATATTGTATTTATATTTTAGCCGACATTTTCAATGAAAAAATTATACCCTTATTACTCAAAGTGTATACTCTTTAAAACAAAATGTTATATCCTTAAACACTTTGTGCATCCGGAAAAACAAGAGACTAAATCTTTTAGATATTAATTTTGAATTACTCAAAATACTCTCTAATTATATTATATAATTTGTATAAAACGGTGTATTTTTTAATCAGCATCCAGAGAAATAAAAGACTAACTCTTTTCGATATTAATTTTGAATTACTCAAAGTACTCTTTAATTATATTATATAATTTGTATAAAAATATATTTTTTAATCACAGGAACTTATATAAGTGAAGAGATACCCAACATAGAAGATTAATTATATGAGTGAGGCTTGTGTACGCCCGAGTGCACACCGTACACCTTTAGAATTTAGTATTATGGGTAAGGGTACGTTGTTTTGTTCTAAATGGTATACACTTTAATTAATAAGGGTACACCATTTTGTTCTAAAGGGTATACACTTTTCATTAATATTTTTTATTTTTTTCACAAAATAAAGGCTATACATCTTTATACAAAAGGGTATACAATTTAACACAAAATTTTAAAGGCGTACGGAGTGTACCCCGTGCTCCCGGGTGCACACAAGTTTTTGCATAATTATATATCATGCTTTAATGAAATATAATATAAAATTATACTTTAGTTAAACATAAGATTACTGTATAACTTATTTTAAAATATATTATAAATTATAACGTGAAGTAACAACGCACGTTTTGAAATGTTGTATATTGAGATATGGGTTGGTTTTGTTCAATAAAAGTATTTATTTTTTTCTAATTTCTAATTAGATTATATTTTGTAAATAAATTTTAATTGTTTTTTCTATTCTTGTATTAAATAATCATATTCTTGAACAAAATTAAGGGTCATTCTGGGGTGCACTTGGTGCACCGGTGCACCCCCATGTTAATAGGTAAAAATATGGGTTGGGTTAGTGGATAGTTTTTTTAAAAATAAATAAATTATTTTATTTTATTTAATGGTTAAGATTAAGCTAAAAAGTAATCTAACGGGTAAGATCGTCCAAATGCACCGGTGCATCAGGTGCACCATAGTTGGACTCTTTCAATCCTCATAATTTTTGTGTTGAAAATTATTTTCAAAATTTAAAGACATAATTATGAGCAAATAAAAATTTCGTATATTTATGTACCCATGCTAATATAATTAAATTAGTGTTTACATAGTTATGAGTAGAGCCGTCAAAATGGGTTGGGCCCGTCGAGCCGAACCGCACCCGCCTATATAATTGGTGGTTGGGCCGAGCATTTCTAGCCCGCACCGCGCCTAGGCCTGCACCGCCTAAGCCCACCAAATGGCGGGTTGAGGCGGGTTTTGCCCGCCCCGCCTAAGCCCGCCACATGTCGAACTCGAGAGAAATGCCTAAAGTTTATCTTTCGTGTATTATACTTTACAAAAGTTTACCGCCTTAAACATGTTATTCTTTAAATTCTTGATTTAGATTGAAATTTTGAAAAAAAATGTTGATTACGTTTAGGTAATTATTTTGTTTAGGGTAATTAATACTCTTATTTGTGTTTGTATTTATATTCTTGCATATTAGAAGGGAAAAATTATGGAGTTTGCCTCTTTGAATCAAAGTAATAATATATATGATATTAGAAATATTAACAAGTGGTAAATATAAGTCGAGGGAATTTTCAAATATTTGGAACTTTTTTATGAAGAGAGGAGTTGGTAAAAATGAAGATTCTATAGGAATCATGTTGATGTTTTTAATTGTTTGTTAATATTGTAGTATTTTGTACTATTATTTTGGTATTTCATTTTAATAATATCATCCCTAATTAAAAAGAAAAAAAGAAAAAAATTTGGCGCCTATGAATGGGTTGGGCCGAACATTTCTAGCCCGCAACCCGCTTAAGCCTGCCAAATGGCGGGTTGATGCGGGTTTTGGCTTATCCCGCCCCGCTGGCCCGTGTTGACGGCTCTACTTATGAGCAAATGAAAACTTAAAATTAAATTTAACATTAGATAATAATTTGTCTTTTAGCAAGTGTGAAAAAAGGGAGCTCACCAACGGTAAAAAGAAGGCTCTCTTGGCATGTATAAAACAGTAATCTGTTTCGTCTCAAATTCAAAAATCTTTGGCAACGGGAAGATCGATGCCCTAGCTCCAAATTCCATGGTCTCTTCCCTGCTTCTTGCTTGAGGGGAGGGGGGGGACCAATTTTCTCCCCCATTCGAACAACTGGAGTTGGATTTGGTTTGTCAACTCGTGGGGAGAACAAGCGGGATTGGAGGGCGACGCCTAGAGAGAGGAGAGAGAATTAGAGAACAGGGTTGTAAGAGAGAGCGGGAAACGATGAAAGCAACGTCATTTCTGGAGAGGCAGGATTTGAGGGAAGAGTAGAGGGAAGCGACTTGTTGGAGAAAGGCGCAGTAATTGAGGCGCCGGCCGTCGGCGGCGTCGATAAGAAAATCGATGGTGGGGAGCGCGGTGGAGGTGGGGGAATGGAGGAGAGAGTGGGCAAATTGGATAATGGAGAGGGGTTGAGAGGGAGTAGGGAGGGGGACTGGGGGACAGAGGGTGCTGTAAATTTTTGTTTGTGGGGAGAAACCACTCCGGGGATCGATGGAGATTTTTGAAGATGGAGTATCCGCCATTGAAAGGGTTTGTTGGCGGCTACCTGTGACTTTCACTTCGTAGGAGCCCTTGTTTTCACTGATTCGCCGATGGATTCCGCGTCGATTTGGGTTATGTCCTCTTCAATCCTCTACGGCGATGGAGGATTTAGGTACGCGGCACTCAAATTTATAGTAGCTTTATCTGATTTCAATCAACTGCTCCAGAGATACTACTAGGTACTCCTCACTTCACGGCCGTGGGATATTGAATGCCTCCGACTTTCTGCGATTCTTTCTGGTCAGCGCCAATACGTTTGGGAATGGTCTCCCCTGCTGCCTCGAGCAGCTTCTAATTTGCCGCCTCTGTCCAACACCGGCTGGTCCGCTTATCTTCACTGGTGCGTGATTTTCGACGTCTGGCAGTGTCATTTAGATGGCAGAGGTCTTCTTAGTTCGATGGGCTTTGCCTGATTTTTTGTAATTCACATAAGTGTCCCACTCGAAACATTTTTTACACTTTTGGTTTGAGTTTGCTCGAGCCCTTGCTTATTATATTGTTCCCTCACTTTCGATCGAACCAGGTGTCGTCGGGCTACCATTTTGTCGCCCGTACAATGCTCGCCATTGGTCTATACCCCTGCCTTCATGCTCTAAAGATGGCCATTTTTGCTTCGGCACAAGTTGAACAACTTGTTCTGTTTTTCCCAAAATTCAAATCCCAGTTGGCAGAAGGTTGAAAAGTTTAACCATGAAACTGCAAATACTTCCATGGCTGTGCTTGATAATGCTTGCACAAGCCATTGCTCTCATCGCCTGCCATTCCACCAAAAGAGGTACAGTTTTCATTGCAACAATGAGTCTGTCATGTGAGTTTTAACCCTACCTGTGCTTCAATATATACTTGTACTATTTTTCAGAAGTCGCAACATACATGAATTTAAAAGCGAATGAAAGAAACGGAGTGTGTTGCCCGAGCGATAGAGTGGGAGGTGTTGTTCATCAGAAAATAAGGAGCTACTGGTGGATCGGGATCTTGTGAAGAAGAGATCCATTATAGAAGAAAGCTGTTTGTGCTCAACTTGCCCTGGACCTTCTCTGTTGCTGACATCAAGAATTTGTTTAGTGAATGTGGCTCCGCTGCAGACGTTGAGGTGAGAGAGAAATTCTTTTAAAGAAAACAAAATGGAGTGGGTTTGTTATTTAATTTGTATATTTTACTTTTTTTCTTGTGGGTTTTGTAATGTAAGATTATAAAGCAAAAAGATGGGAAGAATAGAGGTTTCGCATTTGTGACAATGGCTTCGGTGAAGAAGCTCACGTTGCAATTGAGAAATTTGACTCCTATGTAAGTTCTTTTAGATTCTTGAATTCTTTAATTTTGATATATTTTTCTATTCTGTACTGTGAATTATTTTATTCTGGATGAATACTGATGTTGAGGTGTGAAATCATTAATGAATTTTCCAGTTTCTATTCTTTAATTAAACGTATTTGAGTCGTTGAAGTTGCATTTGGCTCATTGTCTTTCTTACTAAATGAAAATGTTTGGACAACTTCTCTGTAATTCACAATACTCTGCACATGTTGAGACGAAAATATAAATTATGCTCTCTTGGTATAGTTGATACTTTGATGTCATATAAAGTAGAAAGGGACTATTTTGGATGAAAAGAATGAAAGTGTGGTAGTGAAAAACAGGGCATCGAACTATTTTTATGATGATTTATCCTGATTACAGTTGGTCTCAGACAGTTTTTATGATGATTTATCCTGATTGGCATATGAAGTAGTGGAACTAGTTCTATTTTTGTCTTCAACCAGGTCATGTCAATGAGCTAAGAATTGGCATAACATAGATTTTTTCGGGTGAAGTTGATGTTTGATAAATGTCTTTTCTTGTTTTATTTTTTTTCCTTGTGTACTGGAGGTACTCTGACTTCTTTCTTACTATGTTGGTTTACTAATTGTGTCCATGCTTGTCCATCTTCTTGTTTACTATTGTGCTTTCTTCTGCGGAATTCTTGGGTGCTTAACTGCATTGGTGGTTCTAATTGGGCAAAGCTTAATTTAGCCCTCCATCTTACTCCTTGAGATCAAATTTTCCCTTAATCTTATTTTTTATTCGTTTAAGCCCTTGAATTTTTTAGAATAGATCAATTTAGCCCCTTATCTTTTTAAGTAAAGGGCAAAGGTTCAAGAAAACCCTCCACCTTAATTTTTTGGATCAAATAACCCCCTCATTTATTATTTAATTTTTTAAAATCCAAACACCTCTTCTCTTTCGATAGAACAAATTTGATTCCCCTTCTTAAAATTTCTAAATATTAAACATACGTGACATTATGACCCTTATCCAAGCATTGTTTATTATTATTATTATTATTATTATTATTATTATTATTATTATTATTATTATTATTATTATTATTATGTCCTTCTTTGTTTTATTTAATTTTAGTTACATTAATTAATTACATTTGGTAGTCACTTTTTAAAAAAAATATATTTAAATTCGTCATTGAGGAAATCCAAACTAAATGGAAATAATAAAGAAAGAATCAATATTTTGTTTTGTTTATTAAAAAATATATAATAATAAATTAAATAAAAGTAGATATTTAAAAATCAACAGTAAGAAAAATAGAAAACACAAAATACAATGAAAATGAGTTGGGAAATTAAAAATGGTTTAGAAGTGTTTTATGTTTAATATAGGGTATATTTAATATATTTATTATCGAAACGAGGGTTGAATGATTAAAATAATAGATGAAGGGTTTATTTGTTTTTGTGGTATAAAACGAGGGGTTTAATTGATCTTTTTTCAAAACGATGAGGGTTCAAATTATCTAATTTAATAAGAATAACGGCTTATACGAATAAAAAATAAGATTGAGGGCTTATTTGATCTCAATGAAAAGTTGAAGTGTCAATTTGACCCTTTGCCCTTTCTAATTGTAACCTAGTTTATTTCTTCTCTTGTTATGTTACTGTTAACTGTGCATTCTACTTGCTTTGATAGCTATTTTGTTCTTTATACTGCTTTTATCTATGCGTTCTATTTGCTTTAATAGTTTGCAAGATGTTATCTTACTTATTCTACTTGGAAATGGCTGTCCATATTTAGTCATTTCTTTCTTTTATATTTCTTTCGTATTATGTACTTCTTGCTTGCTCTAGTGGACTTAAACTTTTATATTGCTCATTGTTCTTTTTAATTGTTGTGTTGCTTTGATTTGTTGCTTTGGTTAGATTTGTTATGGATCTTTTACTTGTTTTAGTGTTTGAATGTTTAATATATTTTATTTTTCTTGTTTTATTTTGTCCTTTGTGTACACTATATTCTGGTTTCTTTCTTGCTTTGTTGGTTTACTGATTGTGTTCGTGCTTCTTCATCTTTTTAATGAGTTCTTAGCATATATGAGGTGTATCCAAAGCAAACGAAGCAGGGAAATATAGGGCTTGAAGTTAAAAAAAAATTAAAAATAGCTTTTGGAACTCGAGCCCAGCCCGGAGCTCGGCCTTGTACAGGAGTCAATTGCCAACATTAGAGACGTCTGCTCGACCATGCTGGAATCGAGTTCACAACTCGAGTCGAGCCTGATGCTAGGACTCGAGTTGTGCGCGAAGCTTGGACCTGGAGTCGAGTCAAGCTAATGCCGAGAACACACGTCGAGTAGCGTACTCGAGCCAAGTTCATGAAGGTTCAGAAAATTTCAATAATGAGCCTGCCAGCCATTTCCACCTCCGGATATCTAAGGGAGTTCACTTTTATGATTCATCATTTCTATTTGTTTAGCATAGACTTTACTTTGATTTGGATTTGTTTGGATTGGTATGCTACATCATTTGTTATGTATTTGGGAGGTTTACTTGCTTTATTTTGGGATTTTAGTTTACTTTTCTATTTGAGTGTGATGGGGATATTCTTGAGCTTACATGATTATGGATGTTGAGGATATGCTTTAAATTTTTGATGGATGGATTTCGTTGTTGCATGTTACATGTTTTTGTATTGTTTCTTGTTTGGTGAGTCCTTGCTTGTATGTTTTGTTTGTATTTTTATAATTGTATAGGGTTGTTTAGTGGTTTGTTATGGGGATGTTGTAAGTCGTTTTTGAATATGAGTGATGATGTGTTATTTGTGATAAGTGATGACGAGTTATATTAAGAATCTCTACTATTTAAAATTGTGACATGGTTTACTTAAGTTGTTCAATTCCTAGATAAATGAAGGTGTAATAGGTTCCTTAAGGTTCGAGCAAAAGCTTGTGAGCATTTGAGCCTCAACTGCGCATTCATGGTTATTTTTTCATGAGTGGATCGATTAAGCTTTGGTAAGCTAGAACTTGCTCAAGGACTATGGGAATGAGCCCATTTAGTGGAGGTTTGTGAAATGATTTTAGGCCATCCTTGTTATTTTAAGTTATTGCCATATATATCCTTACCCTTATACATTATCCCTAGTTAGCCCATTTGAGCCTTTAAGCCTATTTCTTGTGATTGAAGCACATTTCAAGCCATGATTACCCACTTAAGCCTTGTACATATACCCTTTGTGTGGGTAATTGAAGAGATGGTGGTTTGCAAGGTTTGATGTGAGAATTGTGCAAAAGAAGAAAGAAAATGGCAAAGAAGCAAAGAAAAGGATGAAAAGAGTTCAAGCAAAATGCACATGCATACCTCCAAAACAAGAAAAATGAGCAGAATCAACAAAAATATGTTCAAGCAAATAAAAATTCAAAGAAAGGAAGCATGCAATCAAAAGAAGCTTAGAAAATTCAAAAAATGATAATGATCAAGTGCTTGTGATTATTGAAGAAAAGAAAGGAATATAGGGAAGTGAAGGAATGGAAGAAGCTGATCATCTCTTAGATTACTTACACTTGATAAGTCACTTTTATCCATATTTTACCTACCCTTACCAAAAAGCCTATCATTACATCCAAAAATAAAGACCTTTTTGATCATTAATTGAAGCTATGGTGGCTTGTGAATGTAGTCCGCGAGCAAGCTTATGGTGCATCGGGCCAATCGGTTGATGAGTGTTGATTTACCTCACTTTATAGAGTGTTGAGTGAAATTTGGTATCCAATGTGAGGCTTGAACCTGAAGGGACTATATTACTCTTTATTCTCTTTAAATTGAACTTGCAAATCTTCATGTTATGAGTTTAATGTTGTAGGGTAACTTGATATAGTTTGTAGTCCTTATTACTTATGTTGTGTTATTGCTTATGTTCATTAGGTTTTTTTTAGGTGAAAATTTCTCCTCTTAGTTTATCATTTTAGTTGCTCGGGGACGAACAACACTTTAAGTTTGGTGGGGGGATGATCGTTGTTATTTTCACATAGGTTTTAGTGTTTTTATGTGTATTTTCGTATGATTTTATCCGATTTGTGTAACTTTTGGTGTTGTTTTATGTTCATATGGAGGTTTGTGCTATAAATTGATAAATGTGTGAAAATGAGCTTAATTGTATGAAAACAGGTGAAAACAGAGCAAAACGGAGTCGAGAGTCGAAACAGAAAGAAATGGCTGTAACTCGACCGGACTCGACTCGACTGGACTCGACTGCAGGTCTCGAGTCGAGCCCATGCACGAAGCCCGCGTCGAATTGCTGTAGTCGACCACCGATGGTCAACTATACACATCAGAAACATATACTTGGCCTTCCCTGTTGCTCGAGCTTCGAAGCGATTGATACCCTTGCTTCGTCGTCTTTTTTCTTTTTTTTTGTATTCTCTGTGTTTTGTGTGTTATTGTATTATGCACTTTCTACTTTGCTAAGATGAACAGTTGTGTTGTCTTAACTTGTTTTGGTGTTTTGATGTTTGATTTATTTTCTTTTTTTTTCTTCTGTCCTTTCTGCGCTCTGTATTCTGGCTTCTTTACTTGCTATGTTTGTTTAGCAATTCTATTTATGCATCTTCCTCTTCTTGATTTCTATCGTGCTTTTTGCTGTTGCATTCTTAGCTTTCTTACCTGCATTGTTTGTTTCTGATTGTAAGCTTGTTTCTTCTTGAACTCTTTTGTGCTTTATGTTACTGTTATTTGGGCATTTTTAATTGCTTTGAAGGTTTGCTATTATACAATTTTGCATGGATTTATTTCCATGCTTGTTTGCTTAGTATCTTCAAATTTATCTGTACAAGCTGTTTATATATTTTGAGGCAGTGACACCTTCTCATGTTTGTGATGATTACACTGGAAACTGCAAGGGCCAGGTTTGTTTATCTTTGAAGCCCATTTACTGACTGAGATCATATTTTTATGAATGGACCTTATTAATGTTGCACATTTAAGCAAGAGTTATATATATATCCCTACTCCATTTCAATATTTACTTTTTAGCCTTATTTTTAATTACATTATTTAATTATTATGCATTTATTAATTTAGTGTTTATTAAGTTCTATCATTTGTTATTTATTTTTGAACTATTCCACTTCCTAAAATTTTTGAACAATTCTCATTAATTGTGGTATAGAGAGAGTCACAGGTAAAGTGATTAGTTAGGTAATCCAAAGAACATCGCCCTTGCATCTTTTCTCATCCAAAGCTCCACTGTGCCTCCTCCGCCACCTCACCACCATTGCTACAACAAAGATCTCATGTCATTTTTTTTCCTTCCTCTACTATTTTATCTGTTTTATGGATAGATAATGTTTTAAGAATGACTTTGTGTACAGATCTTAGAGATATGCAGGAGACAAATGAAAATTCTCTATGATGATGTAAAGGATGAGGATAGCATGCTCTAATTAACCTCTGAGGTATGGATCAATGATATTTGTTATAATTATCGACGCGGTTTATTTAAGAAAAAACACACTTTTGCTTGGTAGCAGGGTCGTTCATGACATTCTTATATTGCATTAGTCATTCATAAATTATTTTTTGGAAGTACCTTTTTTTGTGAATTTGTGCTGTGATTGACTTATTCCTGCATGAAAATTGTTTGCTTCAGATTGAAAGTTTATTCACTATCAATTCTATATGAATTTTGTTGTGGTGTTCTCTGTCTGGTTTCTCTGTTAAATTTCAGCATAACAGTATTTCTCTCATTTAGTAAGCTTTTCTGCGAGCATGCACTCTAAAATTTAAAACTGCTTGGTTTATTTTAATTATAGGAATGAATTTTGTAGTCGTGTGTAGCGATTTTGTGTGTTTTTACTAGGTTTTCACAAAACTAGAATTTTGTATCTAAGTTGTTCATGACCTTCAAGCTTTTATTGATGATTTCAATTTCAGCCAAGATGAATTTCACGATCAATTCTTTAAATTTTTGTATTAAATGCAACATTTTCAGCTAAGCAACATTAGATGTCACTTTATGTGTGTTGATTATGGGAAGACTTATAGGATGTCATCGGTATAGTCACCTAGAAACAAATTTCATTGGAATATGACTTAGATCCTATGATAATCCAATAATGCAAAATGAAAAGATAGGAAGATAACAACTCATTCACAAAGCAACGCAGATGAGTCGGAAGAGCTGGAGACAATGCAAGTTATTATCTCTTATGGGATTTGCCCTCTCCCTTTCTGAATGCAACATTGAGAAGGTTCAACATCTCTGTCCAATTTGAATTTTTAAGATAGTTTGATCGTAATGGGTAATTATAAGTCTGATTGTTGGTAATATTGAAGGCACGACGAAGCATGATACTACAAATACATGATATTACAAACACAGTAACCAATTTCAATTGAGCACTTTCTTAGGTATTATCCTTCTTGGATTCAATGTCTAAAATGGAATTATGAGATAGAAATCAGTGGTTTAATATGGGGTTTAAAGTTCTAGATTTCTAATGATAAGGTCTTTGGAGAATTAGAAGCTTTATGGGATAACGTTTTAGTTAATGGATGCAAACACATGGTACGAGCCTTTCTTGGGAGGAAACTTTGATAATAGAAGAATGTAAGATTAAGGTCGAGAGTTAACTTTAAATATTCACTTGCACTATTATGTTCCTCAGTTCTAACTCCTTACACCTCAGGCTAAAATATTAACACTAACTAAGAATTAAAATGTGGATAGGTGATCTGTCAATGCAATGTGACCAGCAGAAACTTTCAGAATGTTTGGTCATTCTTGACCTTCTAATTTTTAAATTTTTTTGTGCTGTGAAGTTGGTTTGCATGCAGTGGGCTGAGCATATGTACTTAAGTTTCAAACATTTTCTGTCTAATTATATATGTTGTTTCTGTCTAATTATAAATGTTTGCAATTGTATTTTAAACTTTTTACCTGCTTGCTTACATGCATATGGATTTTGTGCTGATGGTTTTAGAACTTCTGCTTGTGTAGCTTTGGGGCTAGCATGACTTGTGAAACATAATGAGAGGACTTAAAGTGAGGGGAGAAAATTAATTTATGATTTACTAACCTTTCTAATATAGACTAATATATAAATTAAATTCTTTTATAATTAAAATTCATAAAAACTAATAAAATATAAAAAAGGCTTGGGAGTGAATTGTGGTCATTTGTAATTTTATCCTGATTTTTTTTTTAGTTTTTATGAATTTTAATTATAAAGAACATAAATACCATTTACATACATTTATTCATCTATAAATAACTTTAAATCCTCCCTTCACTTTAAATCCTCTCATTATGAATATATATATAAATAACTTTATGAATATGCAATACTACTATTATGCCATGTTGTATTTATACAGTAAATATAGGATAAAGTTAATTATATATAAGTGAATTGTGGTCATTTGTAATTTAATCATGCTTTTTGAATTTTATTAATTTTTATAAATTTTAATTATAAAGAATTCAATTTATATGTAAGTAGATTTTAACTTTAAATATCATAAATACTATTTACATACATTTATTCATATAGGAGTGAATTGTGGCTATGTGTAATTTTATCATGGTTTTTATATTTTGTTTATACATTTATTCATACATAAATGTAATTTTCGTTAAAGTTAATCATAAATTAATTTTCTCCCTTCATTTTAAATCCTCTCATTTTAAATTCTCTCATTGTAGGGGTAATATTGGAATATCACAATATATTTTTGTAGTTAATAGTAATATTTTTGTATGTTTGTATCTCAAAGTAATTTAAGGTTTTTTGTGTACCTAGTAGTAATCCTCCCTAAATTAATCTTCTCTCTTCACGTTAAAAATTTTGCATAAGTCAAAAAAAATATAAAATAAAATATAATATAAATATATACATATTGTTTGATAAAATATAAGTTATTTATATATATTCATGATAAGAGGATTTAAAGTGAAGGGAGAAAATTAATTTATTATTAACATTTTAAATTATGATAATTAAAGTTAAACTTTCCTAATATAAAATATAAAAAAAGCAGGAGAGTGAATTGTAGTCACAATTTTTTAAAGTCAATGATAAATTAATCTTCTCCCTTCACTTTAAATCCCCGTTCATTACCTTAAATATCATAAAATACTACTTTATAAGAATGTGAAATATGTATTTATATAGTATATGTTGATAAAGTTTATTATATTTATAAGTGAATTGTGGCCCATTGTAATTTTATCATGCTTTTTACATTTTATAATTTTTTTTAATTTTAATTATAAAGAGTTCAATTATATATTAGTAGGTTTTGACTTTAAATATCATAAATACAATTTACATATATTTATTCATATTAAATGCAAAATTTTAAAAGTCAATCATAAGATAATCTTCTCTGTTCACTTTAAATCTTTATGATTATGAATATGTAACACTAGTATTATGCTCGTGCATTGAACAGGAAAAACATAAAATTAAATTAAATTAATTTAATATTTTTCAAAATTTTGCATAAGTCAAAGAAAATATAAAATAAATATAATATAAATATATACATATTGTTTGATAAAATATAAATACCAGTTTATGAAAATATATATGTTTAAGTAGTATCTATTAGATAAAGTTATTTATATATATTCATGATAAGAGGATTTAAAGTGAAGGAGAAAATTAATTTATTATTAACATTTTAAATATGAATAAATATATGTAAACAGTATTTATGATAATTAAAGTTAAAACTTTCCTGTCACAATTTTTTAAAGTCAATGATAAATTAATCTTCTCCCTTCACTTTAAATCCCCGTTCATTTTATTAATTTAATAAAAAAATATAATATAATATAAAATATATACATATTAATTAATAAAATATAAATACTAATTTATGAGAATGTGAAATATGTATTTATATAGTATCTATTGGATAAAGTTATTTATATATAATTGAATTGTGGCCCTTTGTAATTTTATCATACTTTTTAAATTTTATTTATAAAGAGTTCAATTTATATATTAGTAGGTTTTGACCTTAAATATCATAAATATCATTTACATACATTTATTCATATATAAAATCAAAATTTTAAAAGTCAATCATAAATTATTCTTCTCTACTCACTTTAAATCTTATTGATTATGAATATGTAACACTAGTATTATGCTCGTGCATTGAACAGGAAAAACATTAAATTAAATTAAATACCAATTTATGATAATGTAAAAAAGATGTGTGTGGATCTCATGTGTATAAAAAAGGAAAGGGGACTCTTTGGGTGGGACGACCAAAATAGAAAAATGATCATCTTAACTTAGGATGGAGGGAGTATCTATTAGATTAAGTTATTTATATATAATCATAATAAAAGTATTTAAAGTGATGGGAGAAAATTATTTTATTATTGACTTTTAAAAAATTACATACCTTCCTAATATAAAATATAAAAATAGGCAGGGGAGTGAATTGTGGTCACAATTTTTTTAAGTCAATTATAAATTAATCTTCTCCCTTCACTTTTAATCCCCTTTCATTGTATTAATTTAATAAAAAAAATATAATGTAGTATAAATATATACATATTGTTTAATAAAATATAAATACTTATTTATGAGAATGTGAAATATGTATTTATATAGTATCTGCTGGATAATATTAATTATATATAAGTGAATTGTGGCCCTTTGTAATTTTATCATGCTTTTTAAATTTTATTTGTTTTTATTAATCTTAATTATAAGTACCATTTACATACATTTATTCATATATAAAAGCAAAATTTTAAAATCAATCATAAATTAATCTTCTCTCTTTACTTTAAATCTTTATGATTATGAATATGTAATACTAGTATTATGCATGTGCATTGAACAAGAAAAACATTAAATTAAATTAATTTAATATTTTTAAAAATTTTGCATAAGTCAAAGAAAATGTAAAATAAAATATAATATAAATATATACATATTATTTGATAAAATATAAATACCAATTTATGAAAATGTAAAAAAGATGTTTAAATAGTATCTATTAGATAAAGTTATATATATATATATATATATATATATATATATATATATATATATATTCATAATAAGAGGATTTAAAAAGAAGGGAGAAAATTAATTTATTATTGACTTTTAAAAAATTACATTTAAATATGAATAAATATATGTAAACAGTATTTATGATAATTAAAGTTAAAACTTTCCTAATATAAAATATAAAAATGGCAGGGGAATGAATTGTGATCACAATTTTATAAAGTCAATGATAAATTAATCTTCTCCTTTCACTTTAAATCCCCCGTTCATTGTATTAATTTAATATAAAAATATAATATTATATAAATAATACATATTATTTAATAAAATATATAAAACTATTTTATGAGAATGTGAAATATGTATTTATATAATATCTGTTGGATAAAGTTCATTATATATATAAGTGAATTGTGGCCATTTTTAATTTTATCATGCTTTTAAAATTTTATTATTTTTTTAATTTAAATTATAAAGAGTTCAATTTATATATTAGTAGGTTTTGACTTTAAATATCATAAATACCATTTACATACATTTATTCATATATAAAAGAAAATTTTTAAAATCTTGCATAAATTAATCTTCTTTTTTCACTTTAAATTTTTATGATTATGAATATATAACACTAGTATTATGCTCATGCATTAAACAGGAAAAACATTAAATTAATTTAATATTTTTAAAAATTTTGCATAAGTTAAAGAAAATATAAAATAAAATAAAATATAAATATATGCATATTGTTTGATAAAATATAAATATCAATTTATAATAATGTAAAATATGTTTAAGTAGTAGTATCTATTAGATAAAGTCATTTAATAAAAAAATATAGGATAAATTACCAAACCCCCCTCGAGATTTGTCCATATTACCAAATAAACCCCGTGGTTTGTAAAATTACGAATTATCCCTTTTAACTTGTTTTTTATTTGAATATTAATAAAAATACACTTTTTCTTAAAATAAAGAAGGATGAAAATGACATCAAGACCCATATATTTAACATAGTATTTTTAAATTTCACTATTTTTTTAAAAAAAAGGTTTTTTAAAGGGGGTAATTGGTAATTTTTCAAACCACGAGATTTATTTGGTAATTTGGACAAACCTCGAGGGGAGGTTTTGGTAATTTACCCAAAATATAATATAATATAAATATATACGTATTGTTTAATAAAATATAAATACTAATTTATGAGAATATGAAATATGTATTTATATAGTATCAGTTGTATAAAGTTAATTATATATAAGTGAATTGTGGCCCCTTGTAATTTTATCATGCTTTTTAAATTTTATTAGTTTTTATTAATTCTAATTATAAGTACCATTTACATACATTTATTCATATATAAAAGCAAAATTTTAAAAGTAAATCATAAATTAATCTTCTCTCTTTCACTTTAAATCTTTATGATTATGAATATGTAATACTAGTGACACGACCCACCTTACATAACTTATAATTTAAATACTAATTAACATAAACATCATTATTATAAAACTGCATATACTATATTTTCCACATAATATATTCATATTTGAAATCATAGTCTATCAAACGTCACTAGACTGACACCATAGCAATCCACACAAACTAGTAACAATACTTATTATATGACATAACAAAACATCAGCGGAAACAAAATAAACTCACGGCCTAGCCCAACAGGTCGTCATCTATGTACATCTGCTCAAAACTCTTTAAGAGCTCCACAGCTTGCACAACACACCACATACTTAATCATCATCAGGCTCACCTAAAATGCATAAACTAGTGAGACAAAAATCTCATTATGTAGAAATCATGCATGCTGGTGCATGAAAATGTATTTAGTTTTTCATCACCTATTTCCTAGTTTTCTAGTTGGTCTCTTTTATTTTGAAAACTATTCACGTTGCGGATCCCCACGACACACTTATGATATGCACCCCAAATGAGCTCAATGGGGACGATTTTTCCGAACCCCGAATATAGTGCCGGGAATGATTTTTTGGAACCCTGACAGAGTGTTGGGGATGATTTTTTCCGAACCCCGAATAAAGTACTGGGAATGATTTTTTCGAACCCAAAATGAAGTGTCGTGAATAATTTTCCGAACCCTGACAGAGATGCATATATAGTGGCCGCACACACCATTAATATCGTATTAATTTTAGGGAAAATACTTTTCATATTTATGCATGGTATGCAACCAGGACAATTAAATATGTATCATAAACAATTTACGATATCAATATCAACATTTTAATCACTATAAAACAACAACTTAACTACAATTCACACAGATCCACTTCTGGAATGACAACTTCACCCCAATCACATAGATCCATTTATAAAATAACCACTTCACCTTGGATCACACGAATCCCTTTTTGGAATAACAACTTCATCTTGGATCACACAGATCCTTATAACCAATATCTTCTCAAATCATACAAATATATTTTCAATAGTTTCCAATCACACAGATCTATATAGGACAATGATATTATTACAAATCACATAAATCTACAACTTGTATTGCAAATTTATCACAAATAATTTACAGATAATATTGTTGAATATGAACCCTACTTTCTCCAAATCACATAAATCCACAGCTTGTATCACAAATTAATCCCAAATAATTCATAACGTAATTAAACTAATCACAAATATTCCATAACATAATTATCACATATTAATCACAAATAATTAACAAACAGAATGTTTATGCATTGTAATTGGAACTCTATTTACCTGGATTCCGACAACAGTAATACTATAGACCTCATGAGAAACTATAACTAATCTCCTCCGTTACGGCACGAACTTCTCCTTTCCCCTCTCTCTCTCTCTCCTTTCCTTTTACTTTTTTTTTAAATGCTTCGCAGCCACTGATGCTTCTGATTCCCATTCCCCAATTAGGGGTTATATGGGTATATATAGGCGAAGGGCAACTCACCGCCACTACTAACTACTCCCTCCGTCCCGGTCAAAGGTCACCGTTTGGTTTTGCACGTGGATTAAGGAGTATTATTATTTTATGTAAAGCGGGTTGTTGTATTAGTAGTGAGTGGAGGGCCATATGTGGGGTCTTTTTACTAAAAAGGAAAAATAGCGATATTTGAATGGGATGCCCAATATAGTAAAATGGTGACTTTTCGGTGGGACGGAGGGAGTATTACTACTTACTAAAAATAAAGTTCCTATTTTTAGTAAGTTACTATTTTTAGTATGTGGAATTTATTATTATTATTATTATTATTATTATTATTATTATTATTATCCATTACGAATGTACTTACAATACTTAAAAAGAAAGATATACTCCCTCCGTCCCCCAAAGTGCTTCACGTATTGTTGTGCGCGGAGTTTAAGAAAAAAATATTATTTTGTGTATAAAGTTAGAAAGAGAAAAAATATTTTAATTAATTTAATAAAAAGTGTGTGTAAAGTTGTTGGAATATGTGAAAAAGTGAGTATTATTTTGGGATGTGTGTAAAAAGTAGGTATTATTATAGTGTATTTTTTACCATTTTTTGGTAAAGTAAAGTGTGAAATACTTTGTGGGACGGATGAAAAAGGAAAGTGTGAAATACTTTGGGGGACGGAAGGAGTAATACATTTACCAATTAATACACATACATGTACATTTTATTATCACTATTATTAATACGAAAACACATGTGATACTTAATAATTAAGAAAAGTGTATTTATACAAATAAAATAATTTAATTATATATATCCAAATTAATGCACGTAAATATTTTTACAAACATATAAATTCACATATTGTCACCATTTTTGTCACGGATGTCCCAAATAAAATGTAGAAACAATTATCACATAATTGCCACATAATTATCACATAATTGCCACATAATTATCATGAAATTATAAAGTACACATAACACAAATTAAATTATATTGACACATGAGTATTGAGAAGCTCGGGTATCACAACTAGTATTATGTTCGTGCATTGAACAAGATAAATATTAAATTAAATTAAATTAATTTAATATTTTTAAAAATTTTGCATAAGTTAAAGAAAATATAAAATAAATAAAATATAAATATATACATATTTTTTGATAAAATATAAATACCAATTTATGAAAATGTGAAAAAGATGTTTAAGTAGTATCTATTAGATAAAATTATTTATATATATTCATAATAAGAGGATTTAAAGTGAACGGAGAAAATTAATTTATTATTGATTTTTAAAAAATTACATTTAAATATGAATATATATATATATGTAAATAATATTTATGTTAATTAATGTTAAAACTTTCCTAATATAAAATATAAAAAAGGCAGGGGAGTGAATTGTGGTCACAATTTTTTAAAGTCATTCATAAATTAATCTTCTCCCTTCACTTTAAATCCCCGTTCATTGTATTAATTTAATAAAAATATATAATATAATATAAATATATACATATTGTTTAATAAAATATAAATACTAATTTATGAGAATGTAAAAATTTTATATATATAGTATCTATTGGATAAAGATAATTATGTATAGGTGAATTGTGGCCATGTGTAATTTTATCATGTTTTATAAATTTTATTGGTTTTTATAAATTTTAATTATAAAGAATTCAATTTATATATTAGAAGGTTTAAACTTTAAATATCATAAATGCCATTTACATACATTTATTCATATATATAAAGCAATTTTGTAGAAGTTAATTATAAATTAATTTTCTCTCTTTACTTTAAATCTTTATAAATATGTAATACTAGCATTATGCCCCGTGCATTGCACAGGGAAAAATTAAATTAATATAAATTAAATTAATATTTTTTAAAAATTTTGCATAAGTCAAAGAAAATGTAAAATATAATATAAATATATACATATTGTTTAATAAATTATAATTACCAATTTATGAGAATGTAAAAAAGGTATTATTTATATAGTATCTATTGGATAAAGTTATTTATATATATTTATAATGAGAGGATTTAAAGTGCAGGGAGAAAGTTAATTTTTGATTGACTTTTAAGAAATTGCATTTAAATATGAATACATATATGTAAACGACATTTATGATAATTAAAGTTACTTTTAATTTTATAAAAAGTAATAAAATATAAAAAGGCTTGGGAGTGAATTGTGGCCATGTGTAATTTTAGAGAAATTATCACAAATGGTCCTGTATCATTTGAAAATTTAAATTTTAGTTTTTTTAATCCATTTAGTCCCTTGTTAACAATTTTAGTCCAATTTCTTTAAACTTTTTCAAAATTTACTCGATCTGTGTTCTCATATAGGATCTTGCTGAAACAAGTGCACCAAAAATGTACCAAAATTGAGAAACCAATAGGCATCCGGTAAATTTTTTAAAAAATTTAAAGAAATTGGATTAAAATTGATAACAAAAGAATAAAATTTGATTAAAAGTGACTAAAATTGAAATTCTTAAAAGCTATAGGTCCGTTTGTGAATTTAGTAATACTTAGAGGACAATTTGTGATAATTTTTTTTAATTTTATCATACTTTTTATATTTTTTTAGTTTTTATGAATTTTAATTATAAAGAACATAAATATCATTTGCATACATTTATTCATATATAAATGTAATTTTTATAAGTTAATCATAAATTAATCTTTTCCCTTCACTTAAAATCCTCCTATTGTTTATGAATATGTAATACTAGTATTATGCCTCGTTCATTGCACAGAAAAACATTAAATTGAATTAAATTAATTTCATTTTTTTTAAAATTAGCATAAGTCAAAAAAAATATAAAATAAAATAGGGTAATTGACTAATTGCATTAAAAATCAAGAACTTTCAACGGATTGCAAATTAATCCAAACTTTTATAAAATTGCAAAAAAAACCACGACCTTTCATTTTGTACAATTCGCACCCATCGGGCAGTTGAAGCCTGCCCGACCACTGACGTAGCATTGACCTTGTCACGTCAACTTTTAATTGATTGCAAAAAAAATCTCAATCTTTACTTAAATTGTAATTTAATCCCAACCTTTGATATTTTGGCAAAAAAGACCATCAAATTTTTATTTTTATTTTTAAATTGCATCATCTAATAAAACATTTATAATTTATTTTAAAATTTAAATTCATATCTAAAGATTATAATAAATATTTATTTTTATTTTTTATTTTTATACTAAAGGTTATATTAAATATTTATTTTTTACGAAGTCTTTTACATTTTTATTTATTAATTTTTTTACTATTCCCGTTCTCCCGTAGTTATCTTTACTAGTAAGGTAGATATTTAGTTTTAAAAAGTTATTTTTTGACAATTTTTTTTAACTTTTTAAGGGAATTGTAGTATTTTAAGACAATAAATAAAGTATAAAGTATGTTATGTGTCAGGTGTGAGTGGTAATTTTTAGATTAATATTTAACTTTTTAAGGTTATTGATTGATGTGATGTGGTAAAGGTAAGTATGAGATGGATGAAAACGGAAAGTATGATGATAAGTACATGAAATTAACGGATATTTTTTTAGTATAAACTTGAGTTTATAAATTAATTTTAAATAATTTTTTTATAAATAATAAAATTTCTTAAACATCTCACAGGTATATTTGTCATTCTCCTATCTATATAATGTGAAATTACAAAAAGATACTGAGACATGTTCACGAATACTTTGATTTTATAAATTATAATAATCTTATAATGTATAAAATATTTTAAAAATTAAAAGAATTAAAATCTTATAATCTTACAGATATATTTGTCATTCTCCTATCTATATAATGTGAAATTACGAAAAGATACTGAGACATATTCACGAATACTTTGATTTTATAAATTATAATAATCTTATAATTTATAAAATATTTTAAAAATTAAAAGAATTATAATCTTATAATGATTTTTTTTACTATTGATTGATAAAATTAATTTTATTCACATAATTTAAGTAATCACATAATTTAAGTAATAAATATTTTCTTCATATAATAATTTTATTATATTATTTAATAATATTTTAGAGTTTAATTTAAAAATAAGATATAAAATTTTTATTAGATGGTGCAATTTAAAAATAAAAATAAAAATTTATGGTCTTTTTTGCAAAAATTTCAAAGATTGTGATTAAATTGAAATTTAAGTAAAGGTTGGGATTTTCTTGCAATCAACTAAAAGCTGACGTGGCAAGGTCAACGCCAAGTCAGTGGTCGGGCAGGCTTCAACTGCCCAATGGGTGCGAATTGCACAAACATGAAAGGTCATGATTAATTTGCAATCCATTAAAAGTTCATGGTGTTTAATGCAATTAATCCAATAAAATAATATATATATATATTGTTTAATAAAATATAAATATCAATTTATGAGAATATGAAAAAGGTATTTACATAGTATCTATTGGATAAAGTTATTTATATATATTTATAATGAGAGGATTTAAAGTGAAGGAAGAAGATTAATTTATGATTAAATTTAAAAAAAATTGCATTTATATATGAATAAATATATGTAAACGCCATTTATGATAATTAAAGTTAAAACCTTCCTAATATATATTAATATATAAATTGAATTCTTTTATAATTAAAAAAAAATATTTATATATGTATATATTATTTTATTTATATTTTCTTTAACTTATGCAAATTAAAAAAAACCAAATTAATTTAATTTATATAATGTTATTCATTCATAAAACTAATAGTTTTATATAGGTAGAGTATGAATTAACATATTTTAATCTTATTGTTATATGACCACCTCTTCTAAAAGTTAATATAGAAATATATCGTTTAATACTTGATTCAAGTCACTCTAACACGCCCCTCACATACAGGCGAAGTTAATTTTTGCCTCAAGCATTGCATGTGTAATTTTCTCATAAATGGGTGCCTCAATACCTGAATTTTTATTAACCATGGGCTCTGATACCATGTTAAATGACCACCTCATCTAAAAGTTTAACCTAATAGAGAAATATATCATTTAATACTTAATCAAGTCACCCTAACACGTATAAAAATCATACTTTAACAATTGATCGACCCATCTCACATAATTAATCATAATGATAAGTTGAAATATTCCATTGGAAAAAAATTCAATTAATTTCATTTTACAAACATGATAACGTTATTTTTAATCTTTCAATCTTAAATTTAAATCTACATTAACTTAATATCAATTTTTGTCCTACAAATTGAATTTTTTTCATTTTAATTTATTATTATTTTATTTTATTTATAAATTTATTTCGCATTCTTTTTTTTTTTTTTCTTTTCACGTTTTCCCTATATCCTATTTTATTTCTCCAATTTCTGCACACAAACTCACACAAATTGGGAAAATAATGAGAATTGAAAATTAGGATATTAAACTAGAAAATTTTGCATTACTCTTTCGATGTTTTGTTTTGTTTTTTTTTTAATTTTCACTTATCATTATATAAATATTAATATTAATTTGAAATGTTCAATTTAAAAATATGAAATCGTTTATATATGTTTTTAAATAACTATCACTTTTTATTAAAAATATTATTATTTTTATTAAAAATTATTTCACATTTTATTTATATTATAAATATTTTATAAAATAATTTATTGCATCATTATTATTCTTTATTAAAATATTTTATTCGTGTCATGAAAGTCTTTCTGTAAAAAAATTACTCTTTTCGTCCGCTGATAAGATATCTATTTTGCTATTTTGATTGTCCATTTTAAAGGTATCCATGTTCGCTTTTTAGCAAAATGGCTCTCTCCACGTATGGCTCACCGCTCACAATCAATACAATTACCCATTTTATTTTAAATAACCTTAATCTACGTATAAAATACAAACGATTACCTTATTGATAGACGGAGGTAGTATTACACAAATATTTGCAATCTAGTATTAACATATTCAAATGTAGTTAATTAGATACTTTTCTCCATGATTGTTTATAATAATTAAATTAAATTCATTTTAGAGGTGCGTCGGGTGTTTTCTGCATCCTTTTAGTATTACTCTTTTTAACAATGAGATAATTCTACTCGAAAGAATTTTTCGATAAATTTAATATTTTTTTTTACATAAAGAGTACTTAATCTCTCTTATAATGTATATTAATCTTACATTACACTAAAATTAATCATATTAATCCACCCTATAGGATAATTCCGGTTCAACATTCATTCGAGTAGTTATGAAATGGCATGTTTCTAATGTAAATATGTGAATCATAAATTAAATAAAGAGTTTAATTAATGAGATTCTAATAGCATTAAATTAGAGACTTGCATGATTAAAAAGACACACCAGTTTGTTGGATCTATCGCATGATAGAATTAGTTCTTCGATTTCGCTTCAGATTCCAACACATGATCATCGGTTCAATCACGGCGGATTCATTTTGCCATTTTAGTTGTCCTCTCAATGTTAACATATTCATTTTTTTATACGTACATTAAAAAGTTTTATTATTTTATTTGCAGTGGGTAGTTGAATTAATCGGAAGTGTTAGTCCCATATTTTAATTGTATCAGTAATGTGTTTGGGTCCCATATGTTTAAAAAGAGAAACGAATACATTGAGAGTGGACGACCCAAAATAGTAAGGATGAATGGAATTTTCTTTGTATTGTAAAATGAACCCACACATGACCCATCACTCACCATTAATACAACTATTCACTTTATGTGTCTAGGTACTAACATTGATCACAATATTTTTCTAATCTTGTTGTATTATATTTTAGAGTGTAGGTAACTCTCTTACCTCACTTGTTTTTATTTGAATAAAAAGAAATTATTTTACTGATAAAAAAATACAATTATTCACTTAATATAAAATAATAATACTCCTTAATAATACTTTTGTCCTGCACTTAATATTATCGACACTGTAGATATGTAAATAAAATATAAAAAATTGACCAATTTTATTATTTTTTAAAGAATATTGTGGTATTTTAATTAATATATAAAATATAAAGTATGTTATGTGTGTTAGGTGAAAATGATATCTTTAATGCAATGTTCGTTTCCGGGTTTAAATCCGGAATTGGAATTCAAAAGTCAATTCCAGATTTTAAAAACCACCCTTATATACCTACTACACTCTCTCTCCTCAATTAATACACTTTCTCTATTTATCTCTTCTCTCTTATTTAACTTTTTAAATAAATTAATACATTGATTTGACATAAAGTTAAAATCTACCCTACTCAAAACCCAAAACAAACATAGAATAACTGTTCATGATTTTCAAACCCCACATAACCCCAAACCAAACATCAGCTAAAAGAATTTATTACTAAAAGATACACACTTTAATAGCTTAATTACTCTTAGCTACATTAAAAAAGAAAAATATCTAGGAACTACACAAGTTCACAATGATTTCTCAAAATTACCCTTTATTGTAGAATAAATCTCATTCCACATCTTCTATTCCACAATTAGGTCAACATCTTTCATAAAGGTTTTCTGGCGCATAGCATTCCGACAATATCGAAGTTCCGGCAGATGTTCTCTTAGCGGCGGTCTCAGTCAACTAATGTTGATATAACTATCCAGAAAGTTGGCTGATCGTTGTATTCCATCTCCGAAATCAGGAATTTTGACATGGATCCTTATGCCAGGTTCGTTCTAATCAATCGCTTCCGATTTCAATTATTCAACCTAAAATGTTTAAATTGAATTTCAGCAAAAAATATACCTAATTTTAAATTATCTTAGGACGACGTACGGTGACTGCTTGGAGCTCCTTGATCACTCGGTGGATTTTCTGACTTACTCACATCTGCCGTGTCCGACGACGAAACCTCCAGTCATATACAGGACGTGCTGACGTGGCTCAGTGCTGCACTAACGAATCATGATACTTGCAGCAAATGCTTAGATGAATTAAACGGTGATGTGAAGAATCACAAGTCTAATAGGATGATGAATTTGTCTGAGCAATGAGTAATGAGCAATTCGCTTACTATTTAAGCAGGCGGCGGAGAAGAAGGATTGATATTCCGCGGCCAATTCGTCGCCTACCGCTGCAAGTTCCCAATCGCAAATCTGGTTCGCGTCACCAAAAGAACAACTAACCCGTCACCTCTTGATTCCATCGACGCCACCACTCACCGACAAAAAGGATTTTATGCAAGATTTCAGTAAAAGCTATCTTTTAGGTTTTGCTACAGCTTCAAGAAAGGGGTCGAGGAGGGGGGTCCATGTTGATGGATTGGCTTCTTCCGCGTCAAGGTAGGTAATTTCAAAGCTTTTGGAACTGTATAGTTGTTTAGATGTTTTTCCATCTGAGTAAATTTTAGATTGTTAGTTTATTTCATTCTTTTCTTATCTGCACAATTTGAGGGCTCCATTTGTAATTTTTTCTTGTGGCGGGAGTGGTGTGCAAGGTGTTTGTAGCATAATTTGTGAGAGTTGCAGAGGAAAAAAGAGGTGGATGGGAGTTTTGATTTATTTATTTCCAAAAATGTGTTAGAGATGATTTATTTGATTATAGAAAATGGTAGAGGTGGAAGTGTTTTCAGGCATACCCATTTAAAAAAATTTTAAATTCATCATAAAGTGAAGAAAAAAGATGTTTTCTTTGTCATACCCATCTTCCCTTATGTGGCCGATCAAGATTTATAAACTATTCAAGCGACTTTACTTTTTTTTAGTCGTGACTAGGAAAATAGACAAAGTGAAAAAAAAGTGTAACAATACAATGTGTAATAACACAATGTGAAAAAATGTGCAAAAGATAAATATGTGCAAAGTTAAAATGTGCAAAAATCTACATTACATGCAGAAAAATCTGAATTCCGTACATTTAATCAGAATATGATCATTAGAAAATGGTGTTGTCGGATTTGGAGGAAAATTTTGTTAAATCCGAGAATTGGGAGAGAATCAAATTTGGTGGCAAATTTGAATTTCATGCAGAAATAATTGCATTTCGTGCATTTAATTAGAATACGGTCCAAGAAATTAGAGTTACGGGATTTTGGGGGGGATGCCTTAATTCTGGGGATTGGGAGAGAAATTGGATTTGGGAAAAAATCTACATTTTGTGCATTTAATCAGAATAAGGATAAATTTGACAATCAATAATGAAATAATGTAGTTAAGAGTAATGGTTTTATGTTTGTGTAGCTAATAGTAATTTTAAAATATGTAGTGTACCTACTAGTAACTATCTCATTTTTAAAATTAATATGACTTTATTATATGATGTGATGTATCAATTTTAGATTATTGGATACTCTTCTCACTCTATGTCTTTTGCCTCGTGACCTCTGTCACTTTCCTCCTTTCGATGTCAAAGGGGTTCTATTCTATAGGTTGGTGGTAATTTCCCTCCTTACTTTCTCTTAGTTACATTGGTTTCCGCAGATCATTGTTCACTCTTTTTGTTCACTCACAAGAATGATTACCCTCAAGTGTAATTGATCAATTGTGGTACATGGGTGACCAAGTTAAATTATTCAATCCACAGGATTAGAGTTAGATAAATACGCACTAAAGAATTCGCACCACTAATAATTAAGACAAAGTAACCTTTTCTGAATTGAAATTAATTAACTAATTATGCAAAAAAATAAATAGCAAAATAAATAAAATAGAAGCACACTCACAGGTGTTTCAAGAGATAAGAACAAGATAGTTCTAGGAAAATCCAATTTATCATGTGAAATAAGACAAATAGACAAGTAATCAAATCATGCAGAATTTTATAGGAATGATCACACTTAAACATGCTATACCACTAAGGACAAGTAAGATTTAACAGTTTTAAAGAACATAAATTCCTTGAACCAAATTAATAAGATAATTTTCTATTCTCTCGCTAGGTACTTCATGCTAAATTCAATCTAAAGTTAGAGCACTAGACTTCCTTTATAGGTACAAAGAAAATTAAATACATATAACCCTTATTTGCTTTCTAGGTGATTCACATGCAAAATTCTATATAGGCTAGTGCAAGAGATCTATTCTTTTTAGGTACTAAAGGGATTGGATTAGGGCTTCCTTACCATATTTCTCTTTAACAATGGTCATGCAAAGATAATATGGTATCATATATTGATGGTCAAACAATTAAGGACTATATATTGGTCAATCTCCTTCAATTGCCACGAAATAACAAATATAATCATGCAAGAAACTAGTCTATGGTGTTACAAGCAACAACCACGGCAATGAAATTGTTCTTACTCATGAGTCTATGAATCAACAATAAAAATAAAAGAAGAAGAAAAACCCCATTGTCTAGAATAATTCTCTGTCTTCTTTTTTCGTCTTGATGATCCTCCTCCGTTCTCCTTCTCAAGTAGCAAATACCGTGACCGAGTGTGAAAGATGATGGAAGAAAGGCGAGTGAAGGATAGTGTTGGCGTTCGATCATTTGGTTAACGTGAACCGTTAGGGTTCTATGCAATTCTATATCAGTGGAAGCAAGAGTACAGAATTGTATTACTTTTCACCAGGGTATGTTGAGGAAGAGCAGCTACAGAAACAAACTCTTGATCTTCTGCTGTATTCCCAAGTCCAATCTTGACGTCGTGTGAGCGACGATCTTCAAGATCCTCTCAATCTGCTTCTTCCCTTATTCTAACGTGTTTTAGGCATCAATTAGGGTTTTCGGACAGCTGGGATGACTCATATATGGGGCTACAATAGGGACCTGGAGGAGAAATTAGAGTCGGGCCTCCATTGGGCTTAAGTATCCAATGTTTAGTCCAAAACTTATACTTAAGTCCAATAATAATAATATAGCCCACTAAAATATTATAAGTGCACTGTCGCTCTAATCCCATATTACGTTATGAGCTCCTTCTTATTATGAGCCCATTAGTCTCCCCGTGTTTAAGATATACAATGCCCATTAATTAATTAAGTTACTGACAACTCCATTAATTAATATCTCATACGAGAGTAGTACCACTCAATCTTATTATCATGCCGGAATAAATTCACCTGCAAGGTTTACATGATAATCCTTATGAGCTCCTCAAGGGGACATCATCAGCCTATCTATTTAATAGGACACGGATTCCTTCTACAATCAACAGCACACCATAGAGACAACACTATTTTCCAACTCACCGAGTTTATTGATTTAATAATTAAATCTCACCCATTGATGAATTAAAGAGATACATATTGGCTTACGTGTTGAGGTTATTGTATAGGGATTAAGAGCACGAACATCTATAATAAATGAGATCAAGTTCTCCTATATAGTTAGTATAAGTCGAACGATCTCAAGCGGTCCTGCTCAATACACACAAAGTGCACTAATGTGATTTTATAGTCAAGACAAACTAATACCAAATCACACTACAACCATCCCGATAGAGAGTCCCCGTCTATCTCAGTTGTGAGCTCTGTTTACAATTTATAAGGAAATCGATAATATGATCTTCTGCGTGTTGTCGCACAACATATTATCTACAGTATAAAGTAAGCGGACTATTCTCATTTTCAAATATTGTTAAAACATTGTTCATACTAAAGCTAGACTTTTAGTATACAACCCAACACAGCGTCTATGCTTCTTGTTCTTCATCTGATAAGGAAAATATTTGGGATAGACTGAAATTAGTGGTGGCTCAAAATAGTCTGGCGTGCATATGTATAGCAGGTGATTTTAACTCCATCACTAGAGGAGCTGAAAGAGTGGGCAAGAGAGAGAAAACTTAAAACAAAGACATAACAGCTTTCTGTGATCTCATTATTACTTCGAATTTGATAGACCTCCCTATTCAAGGCAGGAATTTCACTTACTACAAAGCTGATGGTACATCTAACAGCAGGATTGATAGAATTCTCATCAATCACATTTGTTTCTTAAAATGGCCAGATTTTTTCCAATTAGGATTGAGAAGATCCTTATCAGTGTTGGATTGTATATTAAAAGTCTAGCTTATATGAACAATGTTTTGATAATATTTGAAATGAGAATCATGTGATCAAACGTTTACAATTATGTTATTGCAAAAGTCCATTTACTTTGTACTGTAGATAATGTGGTGTATCGGCTCCTTATAAAGTATAAACAGATGTTTACAACCGAGATAGATGGGGACTATCTATCGGTATGGTTGTAGTGTGATTTGGAATTAGTCTGTCTTGACTATAAAATTGCACTTGTGTGTATTGAGCAGGACCACGTTAAGATTGTTCGATTTATACTGACTATATAATAGAAGTTGATCTCTGTTATTATGGATGTTCGTACTCTTAGTCCCTATATAATAACCTCGATACGTAAGCCAGTATTTATTTCTTTGATTCATCAATGGGTGAGA
>CM042952.1:379436-439645 GCA_023678885.1 Pogostemon cablin
AACTTTTGGTGTTGTTTTATGTTCATATGGAGGTTTGTGCTATAAATTGATAAATGTGTGAAATGAGCTTAATTGTATGAAAAACAGGTGAAAAAAGAGCAAAACGGAGTCGAGAGTCGAAACAGAAAGAAATGGCTGTAACTCGACCGACTCGACTCGACTGGATCGACTGCAGGTCTCGAGTCGAGCCCATGCACGAAGCCCGCGTCGAATTGCTGTAGTCGACCACCGATGGTCAACTATACACATCAGAAACATATACTTGGCCTTCCCTGTTGCTCGAGCTTCGAAGCGATTGATACCCTTGCTTCGTCGTCTTTTTTCTTTTTTTTTGTACTCTTGTGTTTGTGTGTTATTGTATTATGCACTTTCTACTTTGCTAAGATGAACAGTTGTGTTGTCTTAATTGTTTTGGTGTTTTGATGTTTGATTTATTTTCTTTTTTTTTCTTCTGTCCTTTCTGCGCTCTGTATTCTGGCTTCTTTACTTGCTATGTTTGTTTAGCAATTCTATTTATGCATCTTCCTCTTCTTGATTTCTATCGTGCTTTTTGCTGTTGCATTCTTAGCTTTCTTACCTGCATTGTTTGTTTCTGATTGTAAGCTTGTTTCTTCTTGAACTCTTTTGTGCTTTATGTTACTGTTATTTGGGCATTTTTAATTGCTTTGAAGGTTTGCTATTATACAATTTTGCATGGATTTATTTCCATGCTTGTTTGCTTAGTATCTTCAAATTTATCTGTACAAGCTGTTTATATATTTTGAGGCAGTGACACCTTCTCATGTTTGTGATGATTACACTGGAAACTGCAAGGCCAGGTTTGTTTATCTTTGAAGCCCATTTACTGACTGAGATCATATTTTTATGAATGACCTTATTAATGTTGCACATTTAAGCAAGAGTTATATATATATCCCTACTCCATTTCAATATTTACTTTTTAGCCTTATTTTTAATTACATTATTTAATTATTATGCATTTATTAATTTAGTGTTTATTAAGTTCTATCATTTGTTATTTATTTTTGAACTATTCCACTTCCTAAAATTTTTGAACAATTCTCATTAATTGTGGTATAGAGAGAGTCACAGGTAAAGTGATTAGTTAGGTAATCCAAAGAACATCGCCTTGCATCTTTTCTCATCCAAAGCTCCACTGTGCCTCCTCCGCCACCTCACCACCATTGCTACAACAAAGATCTCATGTCATTTTTTTTCCTTCCTCTACTATTTTATCTGTTTTATGGATAGATAATGTTTTAAGAATGACTTTGTGTACAGATCTTAGAGATATGCAGGAGACAAATGAAAATTCTCTATGATGATGTAAAGGATGAGGATAGCATGCTCTAATTAACCTCTGAGGTATGGATCAATGATATTTGTTATAATTATCGACGCGGTTTATTTAAGAAAAAACACACTTTTGCTTGGTAGCAGGGTCGTTCATGACATTCTTATATTGCATTAGTCATTCATAAATTATTTTTTGGAAGTACCTTTTTTTTGTGAATTTGTGCTGTGATTGACTTATTCCTGCATGAAAATTGTTTGCTTCAGATTGAAAGTTTATTCACTATCAATTCTATATGAATTTTGTTGTGGTGTTCTCTGTCTGGTTTCTCTGTTAAATTTAGCATAACAGTATTTCTCTCATTTAGTAAGCTTTTCTGCGAGCATGCACTCTAAATTTAAAACTGCTTGGTTTATTTTAATTATAGGAATGAATTTTGTAGTCGTGTGTAGCGATTTTGTGTGTTTTTCACTAGGTTTTCACAAAACTAGAATTTTGTATCTAAGTTGTTCATGACCTTCAAGCTTTTATTGATGATTTCAATTTCAGCCAAGATGAATTTCACGATCAATTCTTTAAATTTTTGTATTAAATGCAACATTTTCAGCTAAGCAACATTAGATGTCACTTTATGTGTGTTGATTATGGGAAGACTTATAGGATGTCATCGGTATAGTCACCTAGAAACAAATTATGGAATATCTTAAATCCTATGATAATTAATATGCAAAATGAAAAGATAGGAAGATAACAACTTCATCAGAAGCAATGCAGAGAGTCGAAGAGCTGGAGACAATGCAAGTTATTATCTCTATGGGATTTGCCCTCTCCCTTTCTGAATGCAACATTTGAGAAGGTTCAACATCTCTGTCAATTTGAATTTTTAAGATAGTTTGATCGTATGGGTAATTATAAGTCTGATTGTTGGTAATATTGAAGGGCACGACGAAGCATGTACTAAATACATGATATTTCAAACACAGTAACCAATTTCAATGAGCATTTCTTAGGTATTATCTTCTTGGATTCAATGTCTAAAAATGGAATTATGAGATAGAAATCAGTGGTTTAATATGGGGTTTAAAGTTCTAGATTTTCTAATGATAATGTCTTTGGTGATTAGAAGCTTTATGGAATAACGTTTTAGTTAATGGATGCAAAAACATGGTACGAGCTTTCTTGGGAGGAAACTTTGATAATAGAAGAATGTAGATTAGGTCGAGAGTTAACTTTAAATATTCACTTGCACTATTATGTTCCTCAGTTCTAACTCCTTAACCTAGGCTAAAATATTACACTAACTAAGAATTAAAATGTGGTAGGTGATCTGTCAATGCAATGTGACCAGCAGAAACTTTCAGAATGTTTTGGTCATTCTTGACCTTCTAATTTTTAATTTTTTTGTGCTGTGAAGTTGGTTTGCATGCAGTGGGCTGAGCATATGTACTTAAGTTCAAACATTTTCTGTCTAATTATATATTGTTGTTTCTGTCTAATTATAAATGTTTGCAATTGTATTTTAACTTTTTACACTGCTTGCTTACATGCATATGGATTTTGTGCTGATGGTTTTAGAACTTCTGCTTGTGTAGCTTTGGGCTAGCATGACTTGTGAAACATAATGAGAGGACTTAAAGTGAGGGGAGAAAATTAATTTATGATTTACTAACCTTTTAATATATAGACTAATTTAAATTAAATTCTTTTTATAATAAAAAATTCATAAAAACTAATAAAATATAAAAAAGGCTTGGGAGTGAAATGTGGTCATTGATAATTTTATCCTGATTTTTTTTTTAGTTTTTTGAATTTTAATTATAAAGAACATAAATACCATTTACATACATTTATTCATCTATAAATAACTTTAAATCCTCCTTCACTTTAAATCCTCTCATTATGAATATATATATAAATAACTTTATGAATATGCAATACTACTATTATGCCATGTTGTATTTATACAGTAAATATAGGATAAAGTTAATTATATATAAGTGAATTGTGGTCATTTGTAATTTAATCATGCTTTTTGAATTTTATTAATTTTTATAAATTTTAATTATAAAGAATTCAATTTATATGTAAGTAGATTTTAACTTTAAATATCATAAATACTATTTACATACATTTATTCATATAGGAGTGAATTGTGGCTATGTGTAATTTTATCATGGTTTTTATATTTTGTTTATACATTTATTCATACATAAATGTAATTTTCGTTAAAGTTAATCATAAATTAATTTTCTCCCTTCATTTTAAATCCTCTCATTTTAAATTCTCTCATTGTAGGGGTAATATTGGAATATCACAATATATTTTTGTAGTTAATAGTAATATTTTTGTATGTTTGTATCTCAAAGTAATTTAAGGTTTTTTGTGTACCTAGTAGTAATCCTCCCTAAATTAATCTTCTCTCTTCACGTTAAAAATTTTGCATAAGTCAAAAAAAATATAAAATAAAATATAATATAAATATATACATATTGTTTGATAAAATATAAGTTATTTATATATATTCATGATAAGAGGATTTAAAGTGAAGGGAGAAAATTAATTTATTATTAACATTTTAAATTATGATAATTAAAGTTAAACTTTCCTAATATAAAATATAAAAAAAGCAGGAGAGTGAATTGTAGTCACAATTTTTTAAAGTCAATGATAAATTAATCTTCTCCCTTCACTTTAAATCCCCGTTCATTACCTTAAATATCATAAAATACTACTTTATAAGAATGTGAAATATGTATTTATATAGTATATGTTGATAAAGTTTATTATATTTATAAGTGAATTGTGGCCCATTGTAATTTTATCATGCTTTTTACATTTTATAATTTTTTTTAATTTTAATTATAAAGAGTTCAATTATATATTAGTAGGTTTTGACTTTAAATATCATAAATACAATTTACATATATTTATTCATATTAAATGCAAAATTTTAAAAGTCAATCATAAGATAATCTTCTCTGTTCACTTTAAATCTTTATGATTATGAATATGTAACACTAGTATTATGCTCGTGCATTGAACAGGAAAAACATAAAATTAAATTAAATTAATTTAATATTTTTCAAAATTTTGCATAAGTCAAAGAAAATATAAAATAAATATAATATAAATATATACATATTGTTTGATAAAATATAAATACCAGTTTATGAAAATATATATGTTTAAGTAGTATCTATTAGATAAAGTTATTTATATATATTCATGATAAGAGGATTTAAAGTGAAGGAGAAAATTAATTTATTATTAACATTTTAAATATGAATAAATATATGTAAACAGTATTTATGATAATTAAAGTTAAAACTTTCCTGTCACAATTTTTTAAAGTCAATGATAAATTAATCTTCTCCCTTCACTTTAAATCCCCGTTCATTTTATTAATTTAATAAAAAAATATAATATAATATAAAATATATACATATTAATTAATAAAATATAAATACTAATTTATGAGAATGTGAAATATGTATTTATATAGTATCTATTGGATAAAGTTATTTATATATAATTGAATTGTGGCCCTTTGTAATTTTATCATACTTTTTAAATTTTATTTATAAAGAGTTCAATTTATATATTAGTAGGTTTTGACCTTAAATATCATAAATATCATTTACATACATTTATTCATATATAAAATCAAAATTTTAAAAGTCAATCATAAATTATTCTTCTCTACTCACTTTAAATCTTATTGATTATGAATATGTAACACTAGTATTATGCTCGTGCATTGAACAGGAAAAACATTAAATTAAATTAAATACCAATTTATGATAATGTAAAAAAGATGTGTGTGGATCTCATGTGTATAAAAAAGGAAAGGGGACTCTTTGGGTGGGACGACCAAAATAGAAAAATGATCATCTTAACTTAGGATGGAGGGAGTATCTATTAGATTAAGTTATTTATATATAATCATAATAAAAGTATTTAAAGTGATGGGAGAAAATTATTTTATTATTGACTTTTAAAAAATTACATACCTTCCTAATATAAAATATAAAAATAGGCAGGGGAGTGAATTGTGGTCACAATTTTTTTAAGTCAATTATAAATTAATCTTCTCCCTTCACTTTTAATCCCCTTTCATTGTATTAATTTAATAAAAAAAATATAATGTAGTATAAATATATACATATTGTTTAATAAAATATAAATACTTATTTATGAGAATGTGAAATATGTATTTATATAGTATCTGCTGGATAATATTAATTATATATAAGTGAATTGTGGCCCTTTGTAATTTTATCATGCTTTTTAAATTTTATTTGTTTTTATTAATCTTAATTATAAGTACCATTTACATACATTTATTCATATATAAAAGCAAAATTTTAAAATCAATCATAAATTAATCTTCTCTCTTTACTTTAAATCTTTATGATTATGAATATGTAATACTAGTATTATGCATGTGCATTGAACAAGAAAAACATTAAATTAAATTAATTTAATATTTTTAAAAATTTTGCATAAGTCAAAGAAAATGTAAAATAAAATATAATATAAATATATACATATTATTTGATAAAATATAAATACCAATTTATGAAAATGTAAAAAAGATGTTTAAATAGTATCTATTAGATAAAGTTATATATATATATATATATATATATATATATATATATATATATATATTCATAATAAGAGGATTTAAAAAGAAGGGAGAAAATTAATTTATTATTGACTTTTAAAAATTACATTTAAATATGAATAAATATATGTAAACAGTATTTATGATAATTAAAGTTAAAACTTTCCTAATATAAAATATAAAAATGGCAGGGGAATGAATTGTGATCACAATTTTATAAAGTCAATGATAAATTAATCTTCTCCTTTCACTTTAAATCCCCCGTTCATTGTATTAATTTAATATAAAAATATAATATTATATAAATAATACATATTATTTAATAAAATATATAAAACTATTTTATGAGAATGTGAAATATGTATTTATATAATATCTGTTGGATAAAGTTCATTATATATATAAGTGAATTGTGGCCATTTTTAATTTTATCATGCTTTTAAAATTTTATTATTTTTTTAATTTAAATTATAAAGAGTTCAATTTATATATTAGTAGGTTTTGACTTTAAATATCATAAATACCATTTACATACATTTATTCATATATAAAAGAAAATTTTTAAAATCTTGCATAAATTAATCTTCTTTTTTCACTTTAAATTTTTATGATTATGAATATATAACACTAGTATTATGCTCATGCATTAAACAGGAAAAACATTAAATTAATTTAATATTTTTAAAAATTTTGCATAAGTTAAAGAAAATATAAAATAAAATAAAATATAAATATATGCATATTGTTTGATAAAATATAAATATCAATTTATAATAATGTAAAATATGTTTAAGTAGTAGTATCTATTAGATAAAGTCATTTAATAAAAAAATATAGGATAAATTACCAAACCCCCCTCGAGATTTGTCCATATTACCAAATAAACCCCGTGGTTTGTAAAATTACGAATTATCCCTTTTAACTTGTTTTTTATTTGAATATTAATAAAAATACACTTTTTCTTAAAATAAAGAAGGATGAAAATGACATCAAGACCCATATATTTAACATAGTATTTTTAAATTTCACTATTTTTTTAAAAAAAAGGTTTTTTAAAGGGGGTAATTGGTAATTTTTCAAACCACGAGATTTATTTGGTAATTTGGACAAACCTCGAGGGGAGGTTTTGGTAATTTACCCAAAATATAATATAATATAAATATATACGTATTGTTTAATAAAATATAAATACTAATTTATGAGAATATGAAATATGTATTTATATAGTATCAGTTGTATAAAGTTAATTATATATAAGTGAATTGTGGCCCCTTGTAATTTTATCATGCTTTTTAAATTTTATTAGTTTTTATTAATTCTAATTATAAGTACCATTTACATACATTTATTCATATATAAAAGCAAAATTTTAAAAGTAAATCATAAATTAATCTTCTCTCTTTCACTTTAAATCTTTATGATTATGAATATGTAATACTAGTGACACGACCCACCTTACATAACTTATAATTTAAATACTAATTAACATAAACATCATTATTATAAAACTGCATATACTATATTTTCCACATAATATATTCATATTTGAAATCATAGTCTATCAAACGTCACTAGACTGACACCATAGCAATCCACACAAACTAGTAACAATACTTATTATATGACATAACAAAACATCAGCGGAAACAAAATAAACTCACGGCCTAGCCCAACAGGTCGTCATCTATGTACATCTGCTCAAAACTCTTTAAGAGCTCCACAGCTTGCACAACACACCACATACTTAATCATCATCAGGCTCACCTAAAATGCATAAACTAGTGAGACAAAAATCTCATTATGTAGAAATCATGCATGCTGGTGCATGAAAATGTATTTAGTTTTTCATCACCTATTTCCTAGTTTTCTAGTTGGTCTCTTTTATTTTGAAAACTATTCACGTTGCGGATCCCCACGACACACTTATGATATGCACCCCAAATGAGCTCAATGGGGACGATTTTTCCGAACCCCGAATATAGTGCCGGGAATGATTTTTTGGAACCCTGACAGAGTGTTGGGGATGATTTTTTCCGAACCCCGAATAAAGTACTGGGAATGATTTTTTCGAACCCAAAATGAAGTGTCGTGAATAATTTTCCGAACCCTGACAGAGATGCATATATAGTGGCCGCACACACCATTAATATCGTATTAATTTTAGGGAAAATACTTTTCATATTTATGCATGGTATGCAACCAGGACAATTAAATATGTATCATAAACAATTTACGATATCAATATCAACATTTTAATCACTATAAAACAACAACTTAACTACAATTCACACAGATCCACTTCTGGAATGACAACTTCACCCCAATCACATAGATCCATTTATAAAATAACCACTTCACCTTGGATCACACGAATCCCTTTTTGGAATAACAACTTCATCTTGGATCACACAGATCCTTATAACCAATATCTTCTCAAATCATACAAATATATTTTCAATAGTTTCCAATCACACAGATCTATATAGGACAATGATATTATTACAAATCACATAAATCTACAACTTGTATTGCAAATTTATCACAAATAATTTACAGATAATATTGTTGAATATGAACCCTACTTTCTCCAAATCACATAAATCCACAGCTTGTATCACAAATTAATCCCAAATAATTCATAACGTAATTAAACTAATCACAAATATTCCATAACATAATTATCACATATTAATCACAAATAATTAACAAACAGAATGTTTATGCATTGTAATTGGAACTCTATTTACCTGGATTCCGACAACAGTAATACTATAGACCTCATGAGAAACTATAACTAATCTCCTCCGTTACGGCACGAACTTCTCCTTTCCCCTCTCTCTCTCTCTCCTTTCCTTTTACTTTTTTTTTAAATGCTTCGCAGCCACTGATGCTTCTGATTCCCATTCCCCAATTAGGGGTTATATGGGTATATATAGGCGAAGGGCAACTCACCGCCACTACTAACTACTCCCTCCGTCCCGGTCAAAGGTCACCGTTTGGTTTTGCACGTGGATTAAGGAGTATTATTATTTTATGTAAAGCGGGTTGTTGTATTAGTAGTGAGTGGAGGGCCATATGTGGGGTCTTTTTACTAAAAAGGAAAAATAGCGATATTTGAATGGGATGCCCAATATAGTAAAATGGTGACTTTTCGGTGGGACGGAGGGAGTATTACTACTTACTAAAAATAAAGTTCCTATTTTTAGTAAGTTACTATTTTTAGTATGTGGAATTTATTATTATTATTATTATTATTATTATTATTATTATTATTATCCATTACGAATGTACTTACAATACTTAAAAAGAAAGATATACTCCCTCCGTCCCCCAAAGTGCTTCACGTATTGTTGTGCGCGGAGTTTAAGAAAAAAATATTATTTTGTGTATAAAGTTAGAAAGAGAAAAAATATTTTAATTAATTTAATAAAAAGTGTGTGTAAAGTTGTTGGAATATGTGAAAAAGTGAGTATTATTTTGGGATGTGTGTAAAAAGTAGGTATTATTATAGTGTATTTTTTACCATTTTTTGGTAAAGTAAAGTGTGAAATACTTTGTGGGACGGATGAAAAAGGAAAGTGTGAAATACTTTGGGGGACGGAAGGAGTAATACATTTACCAATTAATACACATACATGTACATTTTATTATCACTATTATTAATACGAAAACACATGTGATACTTAATAATTAAGAAAAGTGTATTTATACAAATAAAATAATTTAATTATATATATCCAAATTAATGCACGTAAATATTTTTACAAACATATAAATTCACATATTGTCACCATTTTTGTCACGGATGTCCCAAATAAAATGTAGAAACAATTATCACATAATTGCCACATAATTATCACATAATTGCCACATAATTATCATGAAATTATAAAGTACACATAACACAAATTAAATTATATTGACACATGAGTATTGAGAAGCTCGGGTATCACAACTAGTATTATGTTCGTGCATTGAACAAGATAAATATTAAATTAAATTAAATTAATTTAATATTTTTAAAAATTTTGCATAAGTTAAAGAAAATATAAAATAAATAAAATATAAATATATACATATTTTTTGATAAAATATAAATACCAATTTATGAAAATGTGAAAAAGATGTTTAAGTAGTATCTATTAGATAAAATTATTTATATATATTCATAATAAGAGGATTTAAAGTGAACGGAGAAAATTAATTTATTATTGATTTTTAAAAAATTACATTTAAATATGAATATATATATATATGTAAATAATATTTATGTTAATTAATGTTAAAACTTTCCTAATATAAAATATAAAAAAGGCAGGGGAGTGAATTGTGGTCACAATTTTTTAAAGTCATTCATAAATTAATCTTCTCCCTTCACTTTAAATCCCCGTTCATTGTATTAATTTAATAAAAATATATAATATAATATAAATATATACATATTGTTTAATAAAATATAAATACTAATTTATGAGAATGTAAAAATTTTATATATATAGTATCTATTGGATAAAGATAATTATGTATAGGTGAATTGTGGCCATGTGTAATTTTATCATGTTTTATAAATTTTATTGGTTTTTATAAATTTTAATTATAAAGAATTCAATTTATATATTAGAAGGTTTAAACTTTAAATATCATAAATGCCATTTACATACATTTATTCATATATATAAAGCAATTTTGTAGAAGTTAATTATAAATTAATTTTCTCTCTTTACTTTAAATCTTTATAAATATGTAATACTAGCATTATGCCCCGTGCATTGCACAGGGAAAAATTAAATTAATATAAATTAAATTAATATTTTTTAAAAATTTTGCATAAGTCAAAGAAAATGTAAAATATAATATAAATATATACATATTGTTTAATAAATTATAATTACCAATTTATGAGAATGTAAAAAAGGTATTATTTATATAGTATCTATTGGATAAAGTTATTTATATATATTTATAATGAGAGGATTTAAAGTGCAGGGAGAAAGTTAATTTTTGATTGACTTTTAAGAAATTGCATTTAAATATGAATACATATATGTAAACGACATTTATGATAATTAAAGTTACTTTTAATTTTATAAAAAGTAATAAAATATAAAAAGGCTTGGGAGTGAATTGTGGCCATGTGTAATTTTAGAGAAATTATCACAAATGGTCCTGTATCATTTGAAAATTTAAATTTTAGTTTTTTTAATCCATTTAGTCCCTTGTTAACAATTTTAGTCCAATTTCTTTAAACTTTTTCAAAATTTACTCGATCTGTGTTCTCATATAGGATCTTGCTGAAACAAGTGCACCAAAAATGTACCAAAATTGAGAAACCAATAGGCATCCGGTAAATTTTTTAAAAAATTTAAAGAAATTGGATTAAAATTGATAACAAAAGAATAAAATTTGATTAAAAGTGACTAAAATTGAAATTCTTAAAAGCTATAGGTCCGTTTGTGAATTTAGTAATACTTAGAGGACAATTTGTGATAATTTTTTTTAATTTTATCATACTTTTTATATTTTTTTAGTTTTTATGAATTTTAATTATAAAGAACATAAATATCATTTGCATACATTTATTCATATATAAATGTAATTTTTATAAGTTAATCATAAATTAATCTTTTCCCTTCACTTAAAATCCTCCTATTGTTTATGAATATGTAATACTAGTATTATGCCTCGTTCATTGCACAGAAAAACATTAAATTGAATTAAATTAATTTCATTTTTTTTAAAATTAGCATAAGTCAAAAAAAATATAAAATAAAATAGGGTAATTGACTAATTGCATTAAAAATCAAGAACTTTCAACGGATTGCAAATTAATCCAAACTTTTATAAAATTGCAAAAAAAACCACGACCTTTCATTTTGTACAATTCGCACCCATCGGGCAGTTGAAGCCTGCCCGACCACTGACGTAGCATTGACCTTGTCACGTCAACTTTTAATTGATTGCAAAAAAATCTCAATCTTTACTTAAATTGTAATTTAATCCCAACCTTTGATATTTTGGCAAAAAAGACCATCAAATTTTTATTTTTATTTTTAAATTGCATCATCTAATAAAACATTTATAATTTATTTTAAAATTTAAATTCATATCTAAAGATTATAATAAATATTTATTTTTATTTTTTATTTTTATACTAAAGGTTATATTAAATATTTATTTTTTACGAAGTCTTTTACATTTTTATTTATTAATTTTTTTACTATTCCCGTTCTCCCGTAGTTATCTTTACTAGTAAGGTAGATATTTAGTTTTAAAAAGTTATTTTTTGACAATTTTTTTTAACTTTTTAAGGGAATTGTAGTATTTTAAGACAATAAATAAAGTATAAAGTATGTTATGTGTCAGGTGTGAGTGGTAATTTTTAGATTAATATTTAACTTTTTAAGGTTATTGATTGATGTGATGTGGTAAAGGTAAGTATGAGATGGATGAAAACGGAAAGTATGATGATAAGTACATGAAATTAACGGATATTTTTTTAGTATAAACTTGAGTTTATAAATTAATTTTAAATAATTTTTTTATAAATAATAAAATTTCTTAAACATCTCACAGGTATATTTGTCATTCTCCTATCTATATAATGTGAAATTACAAAAAGATACTGAGACATGTTCACGAATACTTTGATTTTATAAATTATAATAATCTTATAATGTATAAAATATTTTAAAAATTAAAAGAATTAAAATCTTATAATCTTACAGATATATTTGTCATTCTCCTATCTATATAATGTGAAATTACGAAAAGATACTGAGACATATTCACGAATACTTTGATTTTATAAATTATAATAATCTTATAATTTATAAAATATTTTAAAAATTAAAAGAATTATAATCTTATAATGATTTTTTTTTACTATTGATTGATAAAATTAATTTTATTCACATAATTTAAGTAATCACATAATTTAAGTAATAAATATTTTCTTCATATAATAATTTTATTATATTATTTAATAATATTTTAGAGTTTAATTTAAAAATAAGATATAAAATTTTTATTAGATGGTGCAATTTAAAAATAAAAATAAAAATTTATGGTCTTTTTTGCAAAAATTTCAAAGATTGTGATTAAATTGAAATTTAAGTAAAGGTTGGGATTTTCTTGCAATCAACTAAAAGCTGACGTGGCAAGGTCAACGCCAAGTCAGTGGTCGGGCAGGCTTCAACTGCCCAATGGGTGCGAATTGCACAAACATGAAAGGTCATGATTAATTTGCAATCCATTAAAAGTTCATGGTGTTTAATGCAATTAATCCAATAAAATAATATATATATATATATTGTTTAATAAAATATAAATATCAATTTATGAGAATATGAAAAAGGTATTTACATAGTATCTATTGGATAAAGTTATTTATATATATTTATAATGAGAGGATTTAAAGTGAAGGAAGAAGATTAATTTATGATTAAATTTAAAAAAAATTGCATTTATATATGAATAAATATATGTAAACGCCATTTATGATAATTAAAGTTAAAACCTTCCTAATATATATTAATATATAAATTGAATTCTTTTATAATTAAAAAAAAATATTTATATATGTATATATTATTTTATTTATATTTTCTTTAACTTATGCAAATTAAAAAAAACCAAATTAATTTAATTTATATAATGTTATTCATTCATAAAACTAATAGTTTTATATAGGTAGAGTATGAATTAACATATTTTAATCTTATTGTTATATGACCACCTCTTCTAAAAGTTAATATAGAAATATATCGTTTAATACTTGATTCAAGTCACTCTAACACGCCCCTCACATACAGGCGAAGTTAATTTTTGCCTCAAGCATTGCATGTGTAATTTTCTCATAAATGGGTGCCTCAATACCTGAATTTTTATTAACCATGGGCTCTGATACCATGTTAAATGACCACCTCATCTAAAAGTTTAACCTAATAGAGAAATATATCATTTAATACTTAATCAAGTCACCCTAACACGTATAAAAATCATACTTTAACAATTGATCGACCCATCTCACATAATTAATCATAATGATAAGTTGAAATATTCCATTGGAAAAAAATTCAATTAATTTCATTTTACAAACATGATAACGTTATTTTTAATCTTTCAATCTTAAATTTAAATCTACATTAACTTAATATCAATTTTTGTCCTACAAATTGAATTTTTTTCATTTTAATTTATTATTATTTTATTTTATTTATAAATTTATTTCGCATTCTTTTTTTTTTTTTTCTTTTCACGTTTTCCCTATATCCTATTTTATTTCTCCAATTTCTGCACACAAACTCACACAAATTGGGAAAATAATGAGAATTGAAAATTAGGATATTAAACTAGAAAATTTTGCATTACTCTTTCGATGTTTTGTTTTGTTTTTTTTTTAATTTTCACTTATCATTATATAAATATTAATATTAATTTGAAATGTTCAATTTAAAAATATGAAATCGTTTATATATGTTTTTAAATAACTATCACTTTTTATTAAAAATATTATTATTTTTATTAAAAATTATTTCACATTTTATTTATATTATAAATATTTTATAAAATAATTTATTGCATCATTATTATTCTTTATTAAAATATTTTATTCGTGTCATGAAAGTCTTTCTGTAAAAAAATTACTCTTTTCGTCCGCTGATAAGATATCTATTTTGCTATTTTGATTGTCCATTTTAAAGGTATCCATGTTCGCTTTTTAGCAAAATGGCTCTCTCCACGTATGGCTCACCGCTCACAATCAATACAATTACCCATTTTATTTTAAATAACCTTAATCTACGTATAAAATACAAACGATTACCTTATTGATAGACGGAGGTAGTATTACACAAATATTTGCAATCTAGTATTAACATATTCAAATGTAGTTAATTAGATACTTTTCTCCATGATTGTTTATAATAATTAAATTAAATTCATTTTAGAGGTGCGTCGGGTGTTTTCTGCATCCTTTTAGTATTACTCTTTTTAACAATGAGATAATTCTACTCGAAAGAATTTTTCGATAAATTTAATATTTTTTTTTACATAAAGAGTACTTAATCTCTCTTATAATGTATATTAATCTTACATTACACTAAAATTAATCATATTAATCCACCCTATAGGATAATTCCGGTTCAACATTCATTCGAGTAGTTATGAAATGGCATGTTTCTAATGTAAATATGTGAATCATAAATTAAATAAAGAGTTTAATTAATGAGATTCTAATAGCATTAAATTAGAGACTTGCATGATTAAAAAGACACACCAGTTTGTTGGATCTATCGCATGATAGAATTAGTTCTTCGATTTCGCTTCAGATTCCAACACATGATCATCGGTTCAATCACGGCGGATTCATTTTGCCATTTTAGTTGTCCTCTCAATGTTAACATATTCATTTTTTTATACGTACATTAAAAAGTTTTATTATTTTATTTGCAGTGGGTAGTTGAATTAATCGGAAGTGTTAGTCCCATATTTTAATTGTATCAGTAATGTGTTTGGGTCCCATATGTTTAAAAAGAGAAACGAATACATTGAGAGTGGACGACCCAAAATAGTAAGGATGAATGGAATTTTCTTTGTATTGTAAAATGAACCCACACATGACCCATCACTCACCATTAATACAACTATTCACTTTATGTGTCTAGGTACTAACATTGATCACAATATTTTTCTAATCTTGTTGTATTATATTTTAGAGTGTAGGTAACTCTCTTACCTCACTTGTTTTTATTTGAATAAAAAGAAATTATTTTACTGATAAAAAAATACAATTATTCACTTAATATAAAATAATAATACTCCTTAATAATACTTTTGTCCTGCACTTAATATTATCGACACTGTAGATATGTAAATAAAATATAAAAAATTGACCAATTTTATTATTTTTTAAAGAATATTGTGGTATTTTAATTAATATATAAAATATAAAGTATGTTATGTGTGTTAGGTGAAAATGATATCTTTAATGCAATGTTCGTTTCCGGGTTTAAATCCGGAATTGGAATTCAAAAGTCAATTCCAGATTTTAAAAACCACCCTTATATACCTACTACACTCTCTCTCCTCAATTAATACACTTTCTCTATTTATCTCTTCTCTCTTATTTAACTTTTTAAATAAATTAATACATTGATTTGACATAAAGTTAAAATCTACCCTACTCAAAACCCAAAACAAACATAGAATAACTGTTCATGATTTTCAAACCCCACATAACCCCAAACCAAACATCAGCTAAAAGAATTTATTACTAAAAGATACACACTTTAATAGCTTAATTACTCTTAGCTACATTAAAAAAGAAAAATATCTAGGAACTACACAAGTTCACAATGATTTCTCAAAATTACCCTTTATTGTAGAATAAATCTCATTCCACATCTTCTATTCCACAATTAGGTCAACATCTTTCATAAAGGTTTTCTGGCGCATAGCATTCCGACAATATCGAAGTTCCGGCAGATGTTCTCTTAGCGGCGGTCTCAGTCAACTAATGTTGATATAACTATCCAGAAAGTTGGCTGATCGTTGTATTCCATCTCCGAAATCAGGAATTTTGACATGGATCCTTATGCCAGGTTCGTTCTAATCAATCGCTTCCGATTTCAATTATTCAACCTAAAATGTTTAAATTGAATTTCAGCAAAAAATATACCTAATTTTAAATTATCTTAGGACGACGTACGGTGACTGCTTGGAGCTCCTTGATCACTCGGTGGATTTTCTGACTTACTCACATCTGCCGTGTCCGACGACGAAACCTCCAGTCATATACAGGACGTGCTGACGTGGCTCAGTGCTGCACTAACGAATCATGATACTTGCAGCAAATGCTTAGATGAATTAAACGGTGATGTGAAGAATCACAAGTCTAATAGGATGATGAATTTGTCTGAGCAATGAGTAATGAGCAATTCGCTTACTATTTAAGCAGGCGGCGGAGAAGAAGGATTGATATTCCGCGGCCAATTCGTCGCCTACCGCTGCAAGTTCCCAATCGCAAATCTGGTTCGCGTCACCAAAAGAACAACTAACCCGTCACCTCTTGATTCCATCGACGCCACCACTCACCGACAAAAAGGATTTTATGCAAGATTTCAGTAAAAGCTATCTTTTAGGTTTTGCTACAGCTTCAAGAAAGGGGTCGAGGAGGGGGGTCCATGTTGATGGATTGGCTTCTTCCGCGTCAAGGTAGGTAATTTCAAAGCTTTTGGAACTGTATAGTTGTTTAGATGTTTTTCCATCTGAGTAAATTTTAGATTGTTAGTTTATTTCATTCTTTTCTTATCTGCACAATTTGAGGGCTCCATTTGTAATTTTTTCTTGTGGCGGGAGTGGTGTGCAAGGTGTTTGTAGCATAATTTGTGAGAGTTGCAGAGGAAAAAAGAGGTGGATGGGAGTTTTGATTTATTTATTTCCAAAAATGTGTTAGAGATGATTTATTTGATTATAGAAAATGGTAGAGGTGGAAGTGTTTTCAGGCATACCCATTTAAAAAAATTTTAAATTCATCATAAAGTGAAGAAAAAAGATGTTTTCTTTGTCATACCCATCTTCCCTTATGTGGCCGATCAAGATTTATAAACTATTCAAGCGACTTTACTTTTTTTTAGTCGTGACTAGGAAAATAGACAAAGTGAAAAAAAAGTGTAACAATACAATGTGTAATAACACAATGTGAAAAAATGTGCAAAAGATAAATATGTGCAAAGTTAAAATGTGCAAAAATCTACATTACATGCAGAAAAATCTGAATTCCGTACATTTAATCAGAATATGATCATTAGAAAATGGTGTTGTCGGATTTGGAGGAAAATTTTGTTAAATCCGAGAATTGGGAGAGAATCAAATTTGGTGGCAAATTTGAATTTCATGCAGAAATAATTGCATTTCGTGCATTTAATTAGAATACGGTCCAAGAAATTAGAGTTACGGGATTTTGGGGGGGATGCCTTAATTCTGGGGATTGGGAGAGAAATTGGATTTGGGAAAAAATCTACATTTTGTGCATTTAATCAGAATAAGGATAAATTTGACAATCAATAATGAAATAATGTAGTTAAGAGTAATGGTTTTATGTTTGTGTAGCTAATAGTAATTTTAAAATATGTAGTGTACCTACTAGTAACTATCTCATTTTTAAAATTAATATGACTTTATTATATGATGTGATGTATCAATTTTAGATTATTGGATACTCTTCTCACTCTATGTCTTTTGCCTCGTGACCTCTGTCACTTTCCTCCTTTCGATGTCAAAGGGGTTCTATTCCATAGGTTGGTGGTAACTTCCCTCCTTACTTTCTCTTAGTTACATTGGTTTCCGCAGATCATTGTTCACTCTTTTTATTCACTCACAAGAATGATTACCCTCAAGTGTAATTGATCAATTGTGGTACATGGGTGACCAAGTTAAATTATTCAATCCACAGGATTAGAGTTAGATAAATACGCACTAAAGAATTCGCACCACTAATAATTAAGACAAAGTAACCTTTTCTGAATTGAAATTAATTAACTAATTATGCAAAAAAATAAATAGCAAAATAAATAAAATAGAAGCCACACTCACATGTGTTTCAAGAGATAAGAACAAGATAGTTCTAGGAAAATCCAATTTATCATGTGAAATAAGACAAATAGACAAGTGAATCAAATCATGCAGAATTTTATAGGAATGATCACACTTAAACATGCTATACCACTAAGGACAAGTAAGATTTAACAGTTTTAAAGAACATAAATTCCTTGAACCAAATTAATAAGATAATTTTCTATTCTCTCGCTAGGTACTTCATGCTAAATTCAATCTAAAGTTAGAGCACTAGACTTCCTTTATAGGTACAAAGAAAATTAAATACATATAACCCTTATTTGCTTTGTAGGTGATTCACATGCAAAATTCCATATAGGCTAGTGCAAGAGATCTATTCTTTTTAGGTACTAAAGGGATTGGATTAGGGCTTCCTTACCATATTTCTCTTTAACAATGGTCATGCAAAGATAATATGGTATCATATATTGATGGTCAAACAATTAAGGACTATATATTGGTCAATCTCCTTCAATTGCCACGAAATAACAAATATAATCATGCAAGAAACTAGTCTATGGTGTTACAAGCAACAACCACGACAATGAAATTGTTCTTACTCATGAGTCTATGAATCAACAATAAAAAATAAAAGAAAGAAGAAAAACCCCATTGTCTAGAATAATTCTCTGTCTTCTTTTTTCGTCTTGATGATCCTCCTCCGTTCTCCTTCTCAAGTAGCAAATACCGTGACCGAGTGTGAAAGATGATGGAAGAAAGGCGAGTGAAGGATAGTGTTGGCGTTCGATCATTTGGTTAACGTGAACCGTTAGGGTTCTATGCAATTCTATATCAGTGGAAGCAAGAGTACAGAATTGTATTACTTTTCACCAGGGTATGTTGAGGAAGAGCAGCTACAGAAACAAACTCTTGATCTTCTGCTGTATTCCCAAGTCCAATCTTGACGTCGTGTGAGCGACGATCTTCAAGATCCTCTCAATCTGCTACTTCCCTTATTCTAACGTGTTTTAGGCATCAATTAGGGTTTTCGGACAGTTGGGATGACTCATATATGGGGCTACAATAGGGACCAGGAGGAGAAATTAGAGTCGGGCCTCCATTGGGCTTAAGTATCCAAGTTTAGTCCAAAACTTATACTTAAGTCCAATAATAATAATATAGCCCACTAAAATATTATAAGTGCACTGTCGCTCTAATCCCATATTACGTTATGAGCTCCTTCTTATTATGAGCTCATTAGTCCCCCGTGTTTAAGATATACAATGCCCATTAATTAATTAAGTTACTGTCAACTCCATTAATTAATATCTCATACGAGAGTAGTACCACTCAATCTTATTATCATCCTGGAATAAATTCACCTGCAAGGTTTACATGATAATCCTTATGAGCTCCTCAAGGGGACATCATCAGCCTATCTATTTAATAGGACACAGATTTCTTCTACAATCAACAGCACACCATAGAGACAACACTATTTTCCAACTCACCGAGTTTATTGATTTAATAATTAAATCTCACCCATTGATGAATTGAAGAGATACATATTGGCTTACGTGTTGAGGTTATTGTATAGGGATTAAGTGCACGAACATCTATAATAACTGAGATCAAGTTCTCCTATATAGTTAGTATAAGTCGAACTATCTCAAGCGGTCCTGCTCAATACACACAAAGTGCACTAATGTGATTTTATAGTCAAGACAAACTAATACCAAATCACACTACAACCATCCCGATAGAGAGTCCCCGTCTATCTCAGTTGTGAGCTCTGTTTACAATTTATAAGGAAATCGATAATATGATCTTCTGCGTGTTGTCGCACAACATATTATCTACAGTATAAAGTAAGCGGACTATTCTCATTTCAAATATTGTTAAAACATTGTTCATACTAAAGCTAGACTTTTAGTATACAACCCAACACAGCGTCTATGCTTCTTGTTCTTCATCTGATAAGGAAAATATTTGGGATAGACTGAAATTAGTGGTGGCTCAAAATAGTCTGGCGTGCATATGTATAGCAGGTGATTTTAACTCCATCACTAGAGGAGCAGAAAGAGTGGGCAAGAGAGAGAAAACTTAAAACAAAGACATAACAGCTTTCTGTGATCTCATTATTACTTCGAATTTGATAGACCTCCCTATTCAAGGCAGGAATTTCCCTTACTACAAAGCTGATGGTACATCTAACAGCAGGATTGATAGAATTCTCATCAATCACATTTGTTTCTTAAAATGGCCAGACTTTTTCCAATTAGGATTGAGAAGATCCTTATCAGTGTTGCATTGTATATTAAAAGTCTAGCTTATATGAACAATGTTTTGATAATATTTGAAATGAGAATCATGTGATCAAACGTTTACAATTATGTTATTGCAAAAGTCCATTTACTTTGTACTGTAGATAATGTGGTGTATCGGCTTCTTATAAAGTATAAACAGATGTTTACAACCGAGATAGATGGGGACTATCTATCGGTATGGTTGTAGTGTGATTTGGAATTAGTCTGTCTTGACTATAAAATTGCACTTGTGTGTATTGAGCAGGACCACGTTAAGATTGTTCGATTTATACTGACTATATAATAGAAGTTGATCTCTGTTATTATGGATGTTCGTACTCTTAGTCCCTATATAATAACCTCGATACGTAAGCCAGTATTTATTTCTTTGATTCATCAATGGGTGAGATTTAATAGTTAAATCAATATGCTCGGTGAGTTGGGAGATGGTGCTGTCTCTATGGTGTGTTGTTGATTGTAGAAGGAATCAGTGTCCTAACGGAATTGGTTGATGATGTCCCCTTGAGGAGCTCATAATGATTATCATGTAAACCCTGCAGGTGGATTTATTCCGGCATAATAATAAGATTGAGTGGTACTACTCTCGGTAAAGATATTAATTAATGGAGTTGTCAGTAACTTAATTATTTAATGAGCATTGAATCTTAAACACGGGGAGATTGGCGGGCTCATAATAAGAAGGAGCCCACAACGTAATTTGGGATTAGGGTGGCAGTGGAATAATACTTCTTTAGTGGACTGATTTATTATTATTAGACTAAAGCATAAGTTTTGGGCTAAACTTGGATGCTTTAGCCCAATGGGAGGCCCAAACCCTAATTTCTCCTCCTGGTCTCTGTTGTAGCCTATAAATATCCAATCTCAGTAGTCTGGATAATCACAAATACACGTCTAAACACGTGAAAAAGAAGATTAACTACATATTGAGTTCGTCTTGGAGACCATTGCCCCACACAACGTCAAGACGTGGCTTAGGAATACAACAAAAGATCAGAAGGTCGTTTGTTCTTGTTGTTCAACCTCTACATCAAACCCTGGTGAAAGGTAATACGATTCTACTCTTATGCTACCGCTGCTGTAGAATTGCATGGAACCCTAACGGTTCACGTTAATCAAAATATCCAAACGCCAACAATTGGTATCAGAGCGTAGGTTCTATGGCTAAACATGACATGTTAGGCTAAGGTTTGAGTGGAATATATGACATTAGGGTTTAGAACTTAATTCCTATTGGAAACCCTAATTATACACTCACACACGTTCATCAAACGTGGCGCAAATGGACTTTGGCCGGCGAATCACGAATTAATGTTGACAGCATGACCGCTGGGTGGCAAAACTCGATGGCTGATGGGCGGACATGAGTGATGACGACATCACATCGCGATAGGGCTGACGAAAGTTGTTGGCATGACTAAACGGACGTGGCACGAATGATGACTCATCGTGCAATGATGGATGATGCAGGCGATGATGGAAAGTCACTGGGCGGGTTACTGTTGGCATGCGTGGCTACCGACGCTCGCAATTGGACATCCAGTAGATAGCGTATGGTGTAAGCCAAGGCTTATGGTGGTGCTTTTGGGGGTTTTCACTGATGGCTGGCACGGCTGAACGGCGTGCTCTAGAAGGTGTCCTAACAGGGCTGACTGCGGTGGATGGCGTGACTATCAGCAGATGAATGGCCTTACAAAACTAGATTCTGTGCGAGTCCATCGTATTTTGAGCGAGTCTTGAAGAAGTCCCGGGCGAGTCCTCATAGTTTCCAAGCTGGTCTGATGCGAATTTCGATCGGGCCTACACGAATTCCGGTCGGGTCTGCACCTATTTTTCGAGTGGGTCTGGCCTTCTTCTGGTTGAGTCTGCAGTGGCCCGATGGCGAAACACAACATCAAGGCATGGTGTTGATCCCTCTGAGGCTGGCGGCCGTCGGTTGGCTGCGGCATAACATCGCGTGCGGTGGTAGGGCGTTGGCATGCACGGTGGTAGACTAGAGCGCGTGTGATCGAGGGATGGCTAGGCGGTTGTGCAGCACATGCTGGATGTGCACAGACGGGCGCCTGATGACTTGCTTAACGCGCATGGTTGAGGGCTGGTGCAGGGTGGTTCGCGCACGACACAGGATGTGGCACGGAGGTAGGCTAATGAGCAGGCATTGCACATGGCTGCATGTGCTTGAGTCGTGCTAGGCGCTCTTTGGCTGTCGGTGAAGTGAACATTGCCGAGGGTTGCGCGCAGACCTATGCACATTGCTGAGGATTGGCGCACGTAGGGGAGCTCGGTGGTAAAGATCGTGTCGAGCTTTAGCATGGCGTTCTGCTCGAGTCGAGCTTTATCATGGTGTTCTACTCGTGTTGATCCTTACGACCTCACCAAAGAGGTCGATCCACGTCTGCGTTGCCCACATTCATGCTTGGAGGAGAACAAACGAATTCACTGATATATATAACTGCAATAATTAATTTAATTGTCTATTATTGTTATATATTTGGATGCATGTTCTATTTAATTTACTACCTTATTTTCCGTAATATGAGCATGCTAGGTTGCGTATTTTATTTATGAATATTATATCCTTGTAAAACCCTCTTGTTTAATAACTAAGTGGGAGAGGGATTGGTCAATTAATCCCGCGGCCTCCATTATTGATTTATTATGTGATGCAAGTAAGCTTATGAGTTGACTATAGTGCCTTCCTCCCCAACGGATGAGTTTTATTTGTGGATCACTGGAATAAATTTCATTAAATAATTATTGTTTGTAGTATATGCACACAAGCTTATGAGTCGGCTATAGTGCCTTCCTCCCCAATGAATGAGTTTGTTTGCGGATCACTGGTACAAACTTATAATTGATGATTATATAAAATTATTTGAGCGCGTGTGGACTTCTCCAACTATAAGGCACATAAACTTGGGTAACATACTTAGTATCAAATAATGGTATACACTTAGGTGCAATTAATATGTATCCTCGCCAACGGAGTCACTACTATTAAATTGCATGGCTAAAGAACAACCGACTATTAATCATTTAGTCATAAGGTTAATTATGACGTATGGAATCAATGGGTAAAACTTTCTTTTGCGAATGTTAGGGTTTGTATACGTCCACACTAACGTGGCATGCAAATTCACGGTGCTTGAGATGTCGGTGAATTTATTTTATATTGTTTATTGAGGGAATCAATATGAAATTTAAATTCGAAGAGTTTATCGTTGTATTTATTTACTTGATTCTCTGAATTTTTGAATGGTTTATTTCACTAATTGTTAACTAATAGAAAACATACTTACTTGTCTAAAATAATTGATTAGAAAAGAATCTTGATTTTAATTATTACTGCTCAGGAAAATAAAAAATGTGTTCTCACTAAGTATGTCTTTTAGTGCCTATTAAAGTCTCTAGTGAAGAGGTGAGAGGTTCATAGAAATATGATGATCTCATGTGACTTTTCAGATACTTGAGAAAGGTAAAAAAGGCAAGAGGTCATGGTTAAACTTGATGAATGAATTGAAAATACTTGGTGTAGAAATTGAAGGGAAACCTAGGTCAATTTATTCTCCACAATTTGCCAAGTTGTTTTGAGTAAGTTTCACCTGAATTACAAGAGGTTGTATATGGTGGGGAACTTCTGACAAAACGTGTGGCAAAGAAAAGCCATTTTCATCAAGGAGTGAACAAGGATAATATCTTATTCACTAGTTGTTGAAGCATCATTAGTGATGGCGTTTACTGACAAGTTGTGTGTAAATACCAGAATCACTAAGTGTATGCAACTAAGTGATGATGAGATTACTGTATACATGGGTAAAGCTACAAAAGTAGTGACTGTTGCAGTGGGATTTGTTTATCTATCTTATGGCAGGAATAAACATTTGTTTTTATGAAATTATTTTTACGTACATTTTCATAGTAAGAATTTGATTTCAGTTTCTATGTTTTACGGATAGATACTCTATTGCATTTCAATGACATAGTCATTACAATGAAGAATTGAGCTATAATCTGTTATGGTACGTTGGTGACAATTTGCACACTCTTAAATAATGTTTCTCTCACGATGCAAGAAAGGGTAATTAATAATGCATCTTCTAATCTTAGTAAGAGAAAGGAACCTTTGGAGATGAACTAAACATACCTTTGGCATCTAAGACTAGATCATTTTGCTTAAGTATGATTCGAGAGTTGATAGCCGATGAACCGTTAGGTTTATTGGAAGTGGAAACTATTGATCTTGTGAGTCTTACTTGGAAGTGAATATGATAAATTTTCTCTACAAGGCAAAGAGGTATAGAGCCATGTAAAGATATGTTGGAAATGATTCATACTGATTTGAGCGGTCTTAAGATTATCCCATCGAGAGGTGTCTATGAATATTCGTCATTTTGTTTGACAATTGTTCTAGAAATAAGATATATTTATTTGATGCACTGCAAGTCTGAGTACTATGCTTAAATCAAGAAGTGCATGGCTGATGCGGTGAAGCGTCATGGAAAATACATCAAGTCATTACGATTTAATCGTGGTGGCGAAAACCTCTTAGGATAGTTAGGAGCTAATTATCAGAGGTTGGGATTGAATCCCAAGTTGACTACACCGGGCAAACCCCATCATAATGGTGTGACAAAAAGAAGGAATAGGACTCTTATGGAAATGGTCAGATAGATGATGAGTACTAAATTCATTTTATGGGTAAGCCCTAGAAACAACATTTCGTATGGATGTTTGACTGTTTGTGGGGTATCCTAGAAAAATGAAGGGTGATTTATTTAAATAGTCCACAAGATCAAGAGAGTGATTGTTACAAACACTATATTTTTGGAGAAGGACTTTGTAATAAATCACAAACCCATGTATAATATGGTCTAAAAGGAGTTAGAGAAGGGAAACACAAATTTTAGTACCAAGACTACAAGAGAATATACCACAAGTAAACTACATCGCGTGTCACATCTGATACACAATTGCATGTAAAGCCTTGTCGTAGTGGGAGGGTTGTTTTACAACACGATAGATTTATGTTTTGGAAAATTCGTGAGACTTGGTCCCTAGTAAATACGAAATTGGCCCATGGACACGATGAAGCACTACAAGATCGAAATGCGGAATCTTAGTAAGTCGCAATGAATTTTGAAATAAAATCTATAAATTCTAAATCAAATCTGGGAGCTTGTAGGACCAGTAAATAGTGTAAAAGTCATTGGAAGTGGTCATATAAAATAAAAGAGGATCATACGGTAAGATGAAAACCTTTGATGTAAATCTTGTTGAGAAAAGGTATACTCAAAAAGAAGGGTTCGATTATGAGAAAATCTGCTTCGCCGGTAGCTATGCCTAAGTAGATCCGGATTCTTTTGTCTATTACTACTTATGTTAATTATGAGGTATAGCAAATAGATGTCAAGACAGCTTTCCTGATTGGAAGTCTTGAGGCAAATATCTATGTGAAGCAACCATAGTGATTCATTGCAAAGAGCTAATAGCATTTTGAGTTTAAGCTTAAAAGTGTCCATTTATGGACTGAAGCAAGCTTCAAAATCATGGAACATCCGTTTTGATGAAGAAATCCAGTCATATGGATTTAATCAATGCTCGAATGGGTTTTGTATATTGTAAAGAGTGGGGGAAACGTGGTGGTATTTTCTTGTATGTACGTAGATGGTATCTTGCTCGTTGGAGACAATGAAAGAGTACTGTCGGGCGTATGGGTATGGTTGATAAAGCGATATGAAATGAAGGACTTAAGAGAAGCAAAATATATCCTTGCGATCATGGTGATAAGGATCACAAGAAAGGAAGTTATGCTTATCTCAAGCTTCATGTATTGATATAATCTTTACTCGTTTTAGCATGCAACTCTTAGAAAGTTTTTCAAATTTTTGAAAATGGAGTGAATTTATCTAAGGAAATGTGTCCTATGACACAAAAGGTAGATAAAGCTAATGAAGGCAGTCCTTATGCTTCGGCGCAATGCTATGCATGAGATTGGATATTTGTATTACCAAAGGCATAATCAGTAGGTATCAAGGTAACCCGGAACAAGAATGATGAACTGAGGTAAGACATATTTGAAGTGCCTGAAAAGGATTGGAAATTATATGTAGGCTTACCAGACAGATTCATTACTTCTTGACGGTTATATAGATTTGGATTTTCAAATCATGGGGACGGCAGTAAATCTACCTCAAGGTTGTGTGTTTAATTTGGGAAGTTGAGCCATAATATGGAGGAGTGATTATATAGAAATATCTTTCGGACTCCACCATGGAAAAATGATAATATTGGAGACTTGTGGCAGTGAAAGTATTTGTATGGTTTTAAAAACTTCATGATGGACTTAGATGTGATTCTGAGTTTGCCCAAGGCGATCACAATTTATTGTGATATTAATGATGCAGTAGTTGCAAACTAGAAGGAATCACGAGCCCATAAGGCAATTAAACACATTGAGGACGAGTACTACATGATATGAGAAATCGTATGATGCGGGGAAGGTTGTTATCGCTTAGATTGCATCAGATGATAACCTAGTAAACCCTTTTACAAGGACCTTAAGGCGAAAGCTTTTAATGGTCAAGTAGTGGAAGTGGGAATCAGATGTATGGTAGCAGATATGGAAACATAGTCTTTTAATGTAAGTGGGAGATTGTTGGATTGTATACTGAAAGTCTATCTTTTTTTATGAACAATGTTTTGATAATATTTGAAATGAGAATCATGTGATCAAACGTTTGCAATTATGTTATTGCAAAAGTCCATTTACTTTATACTGTTGCTAATGTGGTGTGCGGCGTCACACGGAAGATCATATTATCGGCTCCTTATAAAGTATAAACAGATGTTCACAACTGAGATAGATGGGGATTATCTATCGGTATAGTTGTAGTGTGATTTGTCATTAGTCTGTCTTGACTATAAAATTGCACTAGTGCACTTTGTGTGTATTGAGCAGGACTGCGTTGAGGTCATTCGGTTTATATTTACTATATAATAAAACTTGATCTCTGTTATTATGGATGTTCGTACTCTTAATCTCTATACAATAACCTCGACACGTAAGCCAATAATTATTTCTTTGATTCATCAATGGGTGAGATTTAATAGTTAAATCAATATGTTCAGTGAGTTGGGAGATGGTGGTGTCTCTATGGTGTGCTATTGATTGTAGAAGGAATCTGTGTCCTAACGGAATTTGTTAATGATATCCCCTTGAGGAGCTCATAATTATTATCATTTAAACCCTACAGGTGGATTTATTCCGGCATGATAATAAGGTTAAGTGGTACTACTCTCGGGCTCATAATAAGGTTGAGTAACTTAAGGTTGAGTAACTTAATTAATTAATGGGCATTGAATCTTAAACACGGGGAGATTGATGGGCTCATAATAAGAAGGAGTCCATAACGTACTTTGGGATTAGGGTGGCAGTGCAATAATACTTCTTTAGTGGACTGATTTATTATTATTGGACTTAAGTATAAGTTTTGGGCTAAACTTAGATGCTTAAGCCTAATGGGAGGCCCAAACCCTAATTTCTCCTCCTGGTCCCTGTTGTAGCTTATAATAGTCAATCTTATCAGTCCGGATAATCACTAATACACGCCTAAACACGTGAAAAGGAGATTGACTACAGATTGAGTTCGTCTTGGAGATCGTTGTCCACACAATGTCAAGACGTGGCTTAGGAATACAGCAGAAAATCGGAAGGTCGTTTGTTCTTGCTGTTCAACCTCTACATCAAACCCTGGTGAAAGGTAATATAATTTTACTCTTATAGTTCCGCTGCTGTATAATTGCATGGAACCCTAACGGTTCACGTTAATCAAAAGATTCAAATGCCAACAATCAGACCATTGCCCAATCATTCTGCAACAATTGAGAAAGAATTGGAGGCCAAAACCTTTTCGAAAAATTGAAAATGCTCAAAGCAGATCTAAAATATTGGAATGTAGATGTCTTTGGCTGGGTTAACAAGAGAATCGAGGATCAGAGAAATGAAATACAAAAGCTAGTCTTGATTGATGAAGTTTTTGCCCTGGAGGAAAATGAAGTTGTTGCAAGGAATAGAGAAAGAGCTTTACTCATATCGGACTTCAGAAACAGAAGCGGTATTCTTTTTTAAAAATCGAGATCAAAATGGATCACAGATGGAGAAACAAACACTTCCCTCTTTCATCGTTGTATCAACTTCCGAAGAAAGAAAAGTGAAATCTCTGGACTCCACATTGATGGTAGATAGTTAGAAGATGTTCAAGAAGTAAAAAATATTATCTAGCTTACCTTCAAAAACCATTTTGAGTAGATAAATTCATCGAATATCAGATTACCAAATGGCTTTACTACTATGAAAATTTTTGTACAAAATAACCTGATGCTTACTAGCCCATTCACAGAAGAGGAAATCTCATCAGCCTTGAACTCATGTGAAGGAAACAAAAGTCCGGGTTGATTGGAGATATTTTCACCTAAATTTTAGTGTCTTTTTATATGTGTTTTCGTATTATTTTATCCGAATTTGTGTACTATTTGGTTGTGTTTTGTGTTTTTATGGAAATGTGTAAGAATGGGCTTAAACGTATGATTTTCAGGTAAAAATAGATTTTAGACGCAGAAAGGAAGACGTGAGAAAAAAACGGATCTCAATTCGGAGCTGAAACGAGAGAGAACGAACCAAAATGAAAGAAGAAAAATAGGGGCAGCACCAACACGACTAGTGTGCATGCACACGAGCCGTGTCCGTGTAAAAATCAGAAAAATATCAACAAACCTTCTAAAAGCTCACAAGGGGTATAAATACCCCCAATTTCAACATTTGTCTAGATTTTCGTATGGTTTCACCCCTGCATCTAGATTACACACCATTTCCTTCATTTTACACCATCAATTTCATCCATTCTTCATCCATACCATCTATCTTCATCCCACCATCTAAATCTTCATCCAGGTAGTTAGAGAAGCAAGGGGGAGTGGAGATTGCAAGAAGAGGAAGAGAAACACAATTGAAGCTATTCAATGGAGTTTTAATTCCAATTTTTGTAGACTTCTTTATAGTTTAATCATGGGTTTTGGAGATACAATTGTCTATGTTGTTTTCTTTGAGACTATGAAAGGCTAATCTCCTTTGTGAGATTAGCAATATGAATTGTGTTGGATAATTTTGGGTATTTTGCAATTGAATAATTATGTTGATTGAGTTTATTGATTTTCTATCATTGATGCTCTAGATTTTGATGTTTATGATGATTTGTGTGGTGTGTTATTTTAAACATGTGATTAGATTGAGAAGTCAATTATGTGTTTAGGATAGTTCATTGAATCATTTCATCATATACCTCATGTGCATTATAAATCTTAAAGAGATAGAGATGTCCTTTAGGATTTAGAACCCTTTGATAGAACATTCGATTGGTTAGATCGAGAGGTCAATTGATCGGGTGAGGGGACTCTCCAATTGAACTTAGTACCTAGTTGGAATTGTTTGATTGAGAACCAACCATAGAGCTAATTTGAGACCCTTGTAAGGATCTACATCCTATCCATCTCGAGAGGGAGTTTAGGTGGAATTAGTGTTGGCCCTTAGTTATTAAGCCATGAGATATATGAATTCGTTGCATGATACCTAGACTTTTCATGTTTTAAATATTGCTAGTCTCATTCTCTATCTACTTGGCTCTTTCATCTATCTTTCATTCATCTATCCATTTGTTTATCTTGTCATTTAATTGTTTAATTGTCATTTTTTGATTAATCCTACCCCTATATGATCATCTCTATAAAAATATAACAAACAGAGATCGTTTAAACTCTAGTACCTACCTCCATTGGGTTCGATAAATTATTTAATTGGTCATTCCGACTATTAACGACCAATCACGGGTCCAGACGGTTTTAACTTTTCTTTTCTAAAAGAGTACTGGGACACAATCAAACCATATTTCATCTACTCATGGTAAACTCACATAAGTGAGCAGAAAGAAGGACAAGTACTGGAAGAAGTCAAGAGCTCTAAAGAAGCCTGTTTCTACTTTAAAATTGATTTCTCAAAGGCCTTCGACTCTATCAATTGGAACTTTCTCAATGACATGATGAAGAATATGGGATTCAACGAAAAATGGAGAGGATGGATCTATGAATGCATCTCGATAGCCCACCTTGATGTCTTTATAAACGGGAGCCCCTTAGGGGATTTTCAGTTAAGACATGGTATCTGACAGGGGGATCCCTTACTCTTCCTGATTATTGCATAAGGTTTAAGCTGTATTTTGAAAAAGGCTATTGAGATCAATCTCTTCAACCCTACGGAAATTGGAAATGAGAATATTAAGTTATCTCATATGCAGTATGCAGACGACAAAATTTTTTGGCAAGGCGTCCAAAAAAATGTCTGGTTCTAAAGCGGTTGTTATTGATTTTTGAACTCATCTCGAGACTCAAGATAAACCTTTCATAAAGCAAAATCTATGGGATTAATATGCAACCTGATTTGATGTATTTATCTAGTCATTCTGGGCTGCCTTACCTGTTCTTTTTCTTTTAATTATCTTGGGACTATGATTGGTTGCAATTACAAGAGAGAAGGGGGTCGGAATATCCTTATTCACAAGACCAAGAAAAGTCTCAGTGGTTGGGTCCCTAATAAACTTTATATTGGTGTTCGATCGTTTGGTTTACGTGAATCGTTAGGGTTCTATGAAATTCTGTATCGGTGGAAGCAAGAGTATAAATTTGCATTACCTTTCACCAGGGTATGTTGAAGAAGAGAAATTCTCGCCGACAGCATGCGCGAACTCACTATTTTAGGCATAACTTCCTCATCCAATCTCCGATTTGAGTGATTTTTATGCCAAAATGATCATCTCTTCCATGTCTTTCTAAACAGGTATCACACCATCAGTTTTGAGTTCTACATGAATATATAAAAATTATAAAATTTGAGTATTCAGAGATCAAACAGCAGCAGTAAACGACCTCTTGATCTTCTGCTGTATTACCAAGTCCAATCTTGACGTCGTGTGGGTGGCGATATTTAAGATCCTCTTAATTTGTTTCCTCCCTCAACCTCACGTGTGTTTAGGCATGAATAATTAGGTTCCGAATAAGCTGAGATGACTTATTTATAGGTTACAGCAGGACTAGGAGGAGAAATTAGAGTTGGGCATTGGGCTTAAGTATCCATGTTTAGTCCAAAACATATACTTAAGTCCAATAATAATAATATAGTCCACTAAAATATTATTACAGCACTGCCGCTCTAATCCCATATTATGTTATGGGCTGCTTCTTATTATGAGCCCGACAGTCTCCCCATATTTAAGATATACAATGCCCATTAATTAATTAAATTACTGACAACTCCATTAATTAATATCTCATCCGAGAGTAGTACCACTCAACCTTGTTATCATGCCGGAATAAATTCACCTACAGGGTTTACATGATAATCCTTATGAGCTCCTCAAGGGGACATCATCAACCTATTTAATAGGACACGGATTCCTTCTACAATCAATAGAACACCATAGAGACACACTATTTCCCAACTCACCAAGTTTGTTGGTTTAATACATGTAAATCTCACCCATTGATGAATCAAAAAAATACATATTGGCTTACATGTCGAGGTTATTGTATAGGGATTAAAAGCACGAACATCCATAATAACTGAGATCATGTTCTTCTATATAGCCAGTATAAGTTGAAGGATCTCAAGCGGTCCAGCTCAATACACACAAAGCATACTAATGTGATTTTATAGTTAAGAAAATCTAATACCAAATTACACTACAACCATCCCGATAGATTGTTCCCATCTATCTCGGTTGTGAGAATCTGTTTATACTTTATAAGAAAACTGATAATATGATCTTTCGTGCAACGCCGCACACCATATTATCTACAGTATAAAGTAAGAGGACTTTTGCAATAACATATAAATAAATTATAATATGTAAAATATTTGATCATATGATTCTCATTTCAAATCAATTGTTATAACATTATTCTTACAAAAAGCTAGACTTTTAGTATACAATCCAACACTTTCTATGAGTGGTCGAGCTGTTCTGGTGAATTCAGTTCATAACGCCTTACCTACCTACCTACTGTCGCTATACCAAATTCTGAAATGTGTGATAAAAAACTGGTGCAAACTCAATGCACCTTTCTTTGGAGAGGGGGAAGAGAGCGAGAGAAAAACATAATGGATTAGCTGGAAAGCAATATGTGAACTTAAAGATAGGGGCGGTCTTGGGGTAAAAAAATATCGAGTGCTTTAATCAAGCATTTTGGGTAAATGGATGTGGAGATATCATATGGAGAAGTCTAAATTGTGGGTTAGGATCATTAGGTCGAGGTGGGGAGAGTCTTGGACTAGATCTAACTCGATTACATGTTCATCTAGATGGGTGGTTATTAGGGGATGGTGGGCTAATATCATCAAATCAGTTGAATGGAATAGAGAGGGTTGGTTTGAGGAAAATTTGATTAGGGAATTGTGGAATGGAGAGAAGTTTCTTTTTTTAGGAACAAAATTGGAGTGGTGAGGGTATCTTAAAGAAATTTTTTCCTAGAGTTTTTAGACTGAGCATGGTTAATAATGTTTCAGTTATGAATATAGGGGAATGGGAGGGTGAACACTAAGTTTGGAAGTGGAATTGGAGAAGGGACTTAGTTGAGAGAGACCATATAATTCTTATCCATTTCTTATCTCTTTTAAATAGGTTCCAACCTAACAGAGGAGAGGAAGATAGATGGCGCAGAAAACTAAGAAAGAATGGCAGATATAAAGTTTCAGATTCATATCAACTCCTTCTACAAAAGCTCAAAAATGGAGTTAGCTTCTAGGACAAAGAATTTACCCAAATTTGAAAAGGTTTTACTATCACAAAGGTGCAAATGATAGGATGGCGTACAATATGACAAAGAATTCCAACCTGTACAAAGCTAAGACTTCGTAACATCCTTACACAAACTCAGTTATCTCATGTCCTTTTTGTGAAGATTATGAGGAAGACATCCATCATCTACTACTCAACTGTTAAATCTCTCATTCATTTTGGATGAAATGTCTACATTGGTTTCAGAAATCAGGAGCGTTCTCATTATGTTAGACTCCATTTCCTTTACTTTAGTAATCTGTTTGGGGGAGGTATTACTAAATCTTTTGATGTTTGTCTTTGGACCACTGTCATCTGGATCTTGTGGAAAGCATGAATTGAAAAAGAAATCTTCAAATCCAAAGAGATTGATATTAAAAGCTTATTTAGAGAAGTACATGCTCGTCTATAGAGCTGGCTATCACGAAAAAAGTTTAAATGGTCGGCGCTGACTACAGAAACTTGTTAGACAATCCTTTATCTCTTCTCAAATGTTAACATAGTCGAAGCAGTTTGAGAGAGTTTGGAGACTAATCGCATCATAATACTTTTGTTATTTTACTTTGATTTTGCAACTTGAAACTTCTTTAATATGGCAAAAACTTGGGTGAGACCAACTCATGGATTCCCTTAAGTGAGACGAATCACCCATTAGCTCATTAAGTACATTTCAAAGGGCCTTGTTTGGTCGTAATCAAATTAGAAAATTAAGAAATTAGTTATGAAACTAAATTAATTAGGTCTTCACATTAAATTTTTTTATTAAATTAATTTATTTTTTAATTTAAATATTATAAACTTATAAAAAGTGATAATCAATCGATGAAAAGTGATAATAGTATAAATGAAAAGTGATAACTTTTTAAAATAAAAGTGATAGCATCTTTAATAAAAAGTGATAATTAATTAAAAAAGTGTATCTCACGAAAAATTTACTAGAATAATATAAAATGATAACATTTTTAATAAAAAGTGATTCCTAATCAAAGAAAAGTGATAACTATCTAATCGTATTATTTCACGAACAATTCATTGAAATAAAATTGATAACATGTTTAATAAAAAAGTAATATATGATAAAGAAAATGTGATAACAGTTTTATTTAATTATTATATAATCAATTAAAAAATGATAATATTTTTAATGTATAGTGATACTTGATTAAAATAAAGTGATAATAAAACAGTTTATCTAATGAATAATTAATAATACTATAATGTTTTTTATTAGAAGTAAAAAAATTAATAACGTCAAATCGAATTCTAGGTCATGAATAACGTGAGTTGAAATGTTATAATGGAAGCAGGTGCCAAATTTATCGTAAAAATGGATAATTAAAAGCCAAACGTGGCCCTTTTTTTTTCCTTTCATTCTTTTTTACAAAGACTTTAATACAACCTGCTTTTTTTTAATTGGTAGGACCGGATCTTATATGCGGTTGTTGGGCCAAGATTTGATCCGATTCCTTTTGCAGAATGCATTCCTTCCCCAAATCTCATGCCACAGCTTCTATATTTCAATGCTTCGTAAAAAGATGTTTTCTCTCTCTTTAGGGTTTCTCCCGTGTTTTGATTATTTATCGCCGCTTAAGTTTTCCAACATGGTGGAGCCGCCTACCGATGGCCTCCTCCAACTCCCTGATCCCCATCCTCATCATGCTCCTAAGTCCTCAACGCTTTCTTCGTTTGAGGACTTACTTCGTCAGAATCGCGGTAATGCAGGGAACACCATCCCGCCGAGTCAATCTGCTGATCGTCTAAATATTGGCTCAACAACTGCATACCAGAGGACTTCTGATCATACTCAAGGATTTACATAGCCTTTAAATCCTAACTTGCAGCGCAAGCAACCAACATGGTTTGATACTCTTAACCCTAATACGAAATATGGATCCCTAAGCGGCTTTACAGTAGATGATTCCTATGCCTCTCGTGCAAGGGATTCGGGTGATCCATATGCTCGTATGAAAAGGGCCATATTCAAGGGATCCCATGGAGATCCTGTGGCAAGGCCCATTGAAAAATCAGGTGATACCTTGACATTATCGATTAATAAATCTTTCTATGAAACTTGTAAGGATTTGTTTTCGAAATTTATTATTATCAGGGTCTTGATCGAGAAGGGATCCAAGCCCTTATCCCAAGTAGAGGTCGAAAGTCTGTTGAAGAAATCGCTAAACAAAAGGGAGTTGCTGATCATTCCCTTGGGCAGGGGTTACTATACTATTATATTGAGAGTGATGAACAGAGGGCTTCCCTTCTCAAGCTAAAATTCGTGGATACAGGGAAAGTGCAGTTGAGAATACAACAATGGTCCCCTTCCTTTAATCCCTACAAAATCAAGTCTTCCATCGTCCCTATCTGGATCAGAATATATGAACTTCCCTTAGAACTTTGGCATGAGGAGGTTATTAAGGGTGTGGCCCGCGCAGTAGGGATGCCAATCTGTATTGATGCTAAATCATTAGATGGCTCAATGGGTCACTTTGCTAGAATTTTGGTCAACGAAGATGTTCAGGAGGAACTTCCTAGCACATTGAACATAGATACTTCAGAGAGTGTAATTAGAGTATCTTTTGGGTAAGAATACATCCCTAAATATTATAAGTTTTGTAAAATATTGGGTTATTGTGTATCGAACTGCCTCAAGAAGCAGGACAAAAAAAACCCGCCGTAAGGAGAAAGCAAAAAATAATGTAGATTACAAGAAGGATTTCGTGGCTCCTCCTAAAGTTTGGAAAAATAAGGAACCGCCTGCTCAATCGGTCCCTACATCTAATAAGTTTTCCAATCTTGATCAGGACGATGGAGAGATGAATAAAGATCCAAAAATTCACCAGGAGGAAAAGAATAATCATGAGGATGATAAGGAAAATGAATATGATGAGGAGGGAAACCAGGGAGACAAAGAAAACCAGGGTAATGAGTCTGATGAGGAAATAAGGGAGACAAAGAAAGCCAGGGTAATGGTAGTGAGGAGAGTTCTGATGAGGAGGGAAGCCATCATGAGGATTGTGAGAACTAAGAGGAAAAGGAGGATGATATTAGACATCATGCTGAAGATGACAATGTACATGACATGGCGCTGGTTGTTCGAGAGGAGGAGCCAATCCCATTTGCAGTGATAAGTCCGGAAGTGGTTGGAACTTCAACTCAGATTGTGGCCAACGACACTAAGCCTTCGGTGCGAGAAACCAGTAGTAGTGCCTCAAAATTTGTACGACCTGATCCACCTGTTACTCGCTTTCGGGTACCAGAAGTGCCAGGAGTAAAACATGGCCTACCTAAAAATAAACACTTTAAGAACATGAAATCCGCTTCATCGAAAGACTGGGGGAGTTCTACCAAGCCGCCTAAGCATGGCCGAAAGCCTAGTAAATAATGAAAGCGCTCTTTTGGAATGTAAGAGGGGTTGGTGGGAAACCAACTCAAAATGTCATAAGGCATTTATGCAAATCAAATAAACCTTCTTGGTTAGCTTTTGCTGAACCAAAGGTGCTCTACAACTCAATTCCAGAGCATGTGTGGACTCGAATGGGGCTAAAGTTTGCTGGGCATAATCATAGAGATAACCTTCGGCCCAACATAGGGTCTTCTATAATCTATCAGTCATATCCAGCGTACAGGTTATTTTTTCATCCTCTCAGATTATGATTTTTGGTTTTATTCATAATGCTGCAAATTACCGGTTTGGATTTGTCCTTGCAAGCGCGGATCATATTGCTCGACGACAACTTTGGTGCGATATCACTTCACATTTAAGTGCTAGAATGATGATTGTTGGTGATTTTAACATGTTGATGGGCTCTCATGAATGTCTTCATAGCACTCGCCATGACAACCTAGGTCCAGAGGAGTTCAGGAAGTTTCTTAATACCTCTAGGTTGCATGACTTGGATCTAAAAGGTGCGAGGTTCACATGGGTTTGTAGATCAGCCACGAGAGGCATGAAAGCCTCTAAAATTGATAGAGTTATCATGGACGACGATTTTCTAGATGCATGGAATTGCATTGAAAACACTGTGTTACCAATGCATGAATCAGATCATACTTCAATTCTTGTAACTTGTATGCAAAAGGACAGCTCCCCTAGGCCTTTTAGATTTCAGAAGATGTGGTTGCATGACACAGGGTTTTATGCTCTGGCGGAGACATCATGGAAGGAACCAGTCTTACATGGCGACCAAAATTTGCTCTCAAGTTGAAAAGATTGAAAATTGTGATTAAAGCTTGGAACCTGAGTACATTTGGTAATTTTTTTGATGAGGTGGATGCAGCATGGACTGCCTTGAGGGAGATTCAGGATACAGTTGGGACTTTAGGAGATAATGAGGATCTTTTCCTTCAAGAGGTGGATGCGCACATTGCTTTGAATAAGGCCCTCACCGAGAAAAATGAATTTCTGAGTCAGAAGAGTAGAGCTTCTTGGCTTAAGGACGGGGATAGGAATACAGAATTCTTTCATAAATATCATAGGGTACAACATGCTAAATCTGCAATCACTAGTATGAATATCAATGGTGAAGTTACGGATGACAAAGAGAGGATTGCATAACATATTGTGCAATACTATACTCGTCTCTTTCAGAAACCAGATGATGTGCAAAGGTTGGATCAACTTGACTTTATCAACAGCTTTGTTAGAGAGGAAGATAATAATACTCTCACAGCTATTCTAGACTTGGAGGAGATTAAGAAAGATGTAATGGATCTCTCAGCAGACAGCGCACCTGGACCTGATGGTTTTGGGGATCTTTTTACCAAAAGTGTTGGCATTTCATTGAAAATGATCTTTGCCAGGCAATACAATACTTCTTCAGGAATTCTTTTTTGCCAGGAGGTATTAACTGCAACTTTATAGTGCTTGTTCCAAAGGTAGAAGGGGCTAATAAAGTCGAGGATTTTAGACCAATCAACCTATGTAATTTCCTTTTCAAAATTACCACAAAGATAATAGCTTCTCGAATAGGTCCTATCATATCGAGAAATTTGAGTTGCTATCAGTTTGGGTTTATACCGGGAAGAAGCATTCACAATTGTATTGCAGTAGCTTCAGAAAGCTTCAACTGCCTTAACAACTCTCGACGAGGAAGTATTGGGTTCAAGATTGACATCAGGAAAGCTTTTGACACTCTTCAATGGGATTTTATTCTACATGTGCTCTCTAAAATGGGATTTAGCAGCAAGTTTATTGGCTGGATATCTAGAATCTTTGACTCAGCTAAAGTTTCAGTACTCATCAACGGAAGTCCGGAGGGGTTTTTTGGTTGCGGGAGAGGAGTTAGGCAAGGTGACAAGTTATCCCCTCTACTTTTTTGCATCGCAGAAGAGGTGTTGGGAAGATGGATTGAACATAGAATTGGAAGTGGTGACATTATGCAAGCAAGATGATATTATGCTATTCTATCAAGGGAATGAAAAGTCGATTGAGGGGATTAGAGATATTTTACATGCTTATGCGAATATATCTGGTCAGGAGTTTAATCCTCAGAAATCGAGGGTCTTTTTTAGGTCACATGTAATGCTGGCGGTTAAGAGAAAGGTCATTAATGAGTTAGCAATCCAGGAAGGAAGATTACCTTTTAAATATTTGGGAGTCTCAATCTTTATTGGAGCCCCAAAGAGAGAATACTTTGAGCATGCTACTTATGGTGTTCTCTGCAAATTTCAGAGGTGGAAAGGGAATTCGTTATCCATGGCAGGCCGAATTTTTCTGGTCAATTCGGTAATCATTGCCTCAGTTGTACACGTGATGATGGTTTATAAGTGGCCTAGGCACCTGATTAAAAAGATCGAAGCTGCATGTAGGAATTTTATATGGTCAGGGGATGTTAATAAACAAAGACAGTTCACGGTGTCTTGGAGCAAGGTATTTGCTCTGTATCGGAGGGGGGACTTGGTATAGATCTCTGAGAGCAGCCAATGAATCTTACATCATGAAACTCTCATGTGATATTATTGATGGGGAGAGGGCCTTGGCAATGATCAAAGGTCATTGGTTTGATGGTAAAAAGATGATAGGGTACACGATTTCTTCTATTAGAGGGGCTTGTGTTACACACATCAATAGATTGAAGGAGGATGAAGTCTGGGTTGCAAGCTACATTCAAAAGTTGTTTTTGGCTTGATAATTGGATCGGAACACCCCTCACTGATTTGGTGGAGATTCCACATAACTTTCGTCATCTCTTTGATGACAAAATTGGGGCGTTGAGATGCTACCTATGCAAAAATACGGAAAAGACCATGGATCATTTATTCCTTGAATGCCCAGTTTCGGTGGAGATTCTTAACAGGGTTCTAACGGGGTTTTCTTTTGGTGCAGCAATGAATTTGAATCAGATATACTTGGTATTTTTATTGCAAGCTATGACAAGTATTGGGAGTAAGCAGATTATATCTATATGGAGACTTGCTATGGTTTCCTACACTTGGATTATGTGGCAGGAGCGAAATGGTATGATGTTTGAGGGATACACGAATGATCTTCATGATAAACATGTGAGACCTTCACAGATGGCGGCTAATCTTATGGCTTTGATAAGGGAGGGAAATGGGCTAAGCATGGGACCTATGCACAATTCTATGGAGGATTTCAGCACATTGCAGTACTTTGGGATAAAAGGAGCTCCTAGAAAAGCTCCAAGGGTCATCCCGGTTAAATGGATACCACTATCGGTTGGGTGCATGAAGGTGAATGTGGATGGATTTGCTTGAGGGACGCCGGAAGTCATGTCAGGAGGTGGACTTTTTAGAAACAGCTGAGGATTCTTCATGAGGGGATTCAGCTTAGGTTTTGGACATGGCTTTGCCATGGTAGCTGAACTTGCAGCAGCCTGTCTAGCCATTGAGTTGGCTAATGAGAAGGGGTGGAAATGGCTATGGTTAGAAACGGACTCAACCTACGTGTTGCATGCATTTGAAATTGCTCAGCCAGTCATTCCTTGGAGGCTAATGGGACGATGGAGGTGAGCCAAAGACATTGTACAACAAATTCGTTTTCGCATCACTCATGTTTACAGAGAGGCCAATGCTGCTGCTGATGCTCTAGCATCAATAGGAGGCGTGTTCAAGTGGCATTTTCAATCACCACCTCATTTGAATGGGATCCTATTTCACGAAATGAATCATGAATATTTTAGATTTAAATAGGCTCCTACTATTTTTTAGAAAATCTTTTTATTCTTTCATTGTACTCTTATTTCATTTTCATTTTAATAATATGAATTATTTGCCCAAATCTCATGCCACATCACAAATCCAATCTACCTTCGTCTTTTCTGTGAGTCAACTAGGAGGACAAATTGGATCGAGTCAGAAGGCCGAGTGAACATGGGCTCACTTGTCAACACTGCAATCGAATTTCCTAGGTATTGATAAGGCTTAAGTTTCTTGATCGGGACCGGTGCTGTTTTGGCAGTGGCTGAGATTTAGAGTAAGTAGGTTTTCTGATATTGTGATGAGATCTAAATCGAAATCCAAGTCAACAGCCACCTAGTTGTTGACGCTACAGCTGCTTTGGGAGGAATCAAGAAATGGAGCAAATAAGGAGTCGAATCTGGGTACGCAGGGGGATTGAGGAGTTGAATCCGCTGCAACTTTCTTTTTTTTTCACTTTCAAATAAATTAGAGGAATAATTATATTGAATTTAGCTAGGTAGTATGTTTCAGTACTATAAGGAGAAGAAATATTCATGTATAGAAAAAAACCAAAAGTAGAAATCAGTGATGTGTTTCTTCTTCATTTTGTTTTAATTTTGACATAAAAATTATGGTGTCGGTGTGTATATGTAAAATTGGGAAGTAAGTGGAATAATAGCAGGAACTCATGCTTTAAAAAAACAAAACCCAATCACTGCATAAAAAATAACACCGAAATCGAATTGGAAATGATGGATTTGGAGAAGCTGTGGGTTGAGGTGTATTTTTATTTTTTCATATATTGTTCGTTATCATATTTTAGGTTATTATTTTTTATTTTATTTTTCATATATTGTTATGTTTGGTTATTATATTTTAAGTTACTATTTTTTATTTAATTGAGATACTCTTTATAATGAATTGGATTACTATAAACAAGTTTTTGAATTATTCTATTTTTATTATCTTTTAGGTTACTTTTTTAAATAACGGAGTTACTCTTTATAATGAATTGAGTTATTATGAACAAGCTTTTCTATTACTCTTTATGTTGATTTGTATGAAGTACTATGTTCTATTTTTTAGTCAATAAGGTTATTTTTTTGTATTAATTATGTTACTCTTTATAATAAATTGAATTACTATGAACAAGCTTTTGTATTACTTTTTATGTTGATTTGTATGAACTATGTTCTATTTTGTTGGTTAACAAGGTTACTTTTTTTTATTAATTGGGTTACTTTTTATAATGAATTGGGTTACTCTTTAGAATTAATTAGGTCACTCTTAAATTTATTGGATCACTATTTGATTTGAGACACTTAATATACATAGGTTACTCTTTGAAATTAAATAGATTACTCTTTGGAATTAATTAGGTTACTCTTAAATTTATTAGGCCAGTCTTTGATATGAAACTCTTAATATATATAGTGTTACTCTTTGAAATAAAATAGATTACTATTTGGAATTAATTAGATCATTCTTTAAAATTAATTGTACTACCCTTTAAATAAACAATGCATAGTGAATACAACATGAAAATGCTTAAATTTCCACCTCTTGCAATTGAATTCAAATTTGGTCTCCCATTTTACTTTTACCCCTTTCTTCCTTACTTTTGCAATTGGATCTATTGAGTTCCCCTCACCCCTCAATTTCTGCATAAGCGAGCTATTATTTAAGCTCTAATCAAATTCAAACCAGAAGCACAAAAATGGAGTTATCATGTTGCATATTCACGCCCTACATTCCCTAATTTCTTCCCGGTAAGATCTTCCAGCTGTTTACTCTGTCAATTTGAGTCTATGATCTTATCCAGCTTCTGGAAGCCATTTCTGGTGAAGAATAAAACCAACTGTAATTTGGTATTGATAATAGTTTGCATTATGATTAATAATGCATAGTTCACAGCCATAATCATCAATTTCTATAATCTAAGAGAAAAACTAACATGGTGAGAGATTTATGATTTAAAAGGATACTGGTATCTAAGAAAAACCAAACTGAAAATGGATCAAGACACAATAAAATCACGCAAGGTGGAGTAAAATATGAGAAAGAAAATTGAATAATGAACCCCTAATCTACAATAAGCAGACAGTGTATTATTACTTTCACGCCTGTATAAGCATTAGGCAAGAATCTAAAATAAATACGAAATATCAATGGCATATACCAAAATTCTGCTAATCCGCACATTTTAATCTACCAATTGGGGCTGTTGCATTCAACAGCTTCTCAATTTGGATAGGATCAATTTTCCCTTTCAATACAATTATCATCAAGAATAAAGCATAAAAGCCCATCAATTTCTTTTGCTGCTAACACATCTGGTAGTTTAGCAAGTAATCTGGAAAGAGCAAGATCAGTTAATCCAGCAGATTGCAACAATTGAATTCTACTACGAATGGATTCAAAGGTAGTAAATTTAAGAGCTGGATTAGCATCGAAAATTGTTTCAGTATCTTTCTCATTGAATCTCATATCTTGAAACAACGAATACAACATTATACCTAAACCGAACAGCAAATAATAAGAAAAAGGTAGAGATGTTGGAGTAAATTAGTCCATTATTCTACTTCCAATTAAATTAAATGGAAGGTTGTGAGACTTACTGGAGTTGGGAAGCAGGGTTGTGGCATTGAGAGCGAGAGCGCCACAATGGAAACTGAGAAATAGACGGGTGTCAGCAGGCTTGAGGTGGAGAGGAAGAGGGAGATGGGTGAAAGCACAAGTTGGAGAGCGCCACAACAAGCACATGCCATTTTTTTCAGCCACCATGACAGATTGACCTCGCCATTCTTCCTTAAGACGTTAAGGAATCGACGGTGGGCCTCTTTCTTGCCATTCTTTCTTCTTCGAAGGAATCGACAGTGAGCCTCATCCTCACCCTTCTTTTTCTTCCAAGAAATCGACAGTGAGCCTTAATTTAACGGTAGTCGGACGCCCCTTCGCTATTGCAACACCAAGCCGCCTACTGGGCGGCGATGCTGACTTCTTGCAGCGACAGGTCCGACCTCCACCTCCGGTAGCGACCTATCGACAATGGTTAATGGTTCACATTTTCTGGCGGTAGCTCATGACTTTGTCGGTGCGGGTTGGTTGCGCGCGATGGCGTCCGATCTGGGTGAAGATAACTCGGTGGGGTCGAAACGGGTTCGACGAGCTAATATTGTAGGATCCCTAGGTTGTGGATCCACGAATTTAATCCTTGTTGTTGTAGGATCATGTTGCACCAACTATTTCATAGGCCTGGTTGTACTCTAGTCGTCCTCTTTTTTTTTAATTTAATATAAAATATATTAATTTGGGTTAGGAATGATTCGTCTCACGAATTAGGATCCGCGAGACAGTCTCATACAAAATCTACCCCTTCAATATTGTACTGTTTTTTTGCATGCCTTATGTCTTTCATCTTAATTAATACATTTCTTTTCCAAAAATAAAAATTAAAACTAATTACATCCCAAATTACTTAACTTAATTTTTGAATGAAATGAAATAAAATTCTTAACACTCAATACGTAATTAATGCATCCTAAATAAACTATAAGTACAAAATATTAATGACTCACATATTAATATTGTGATATTCTTACGTGACACACGCCACTTATGAGTTATGACACAAGCAAACTATCTACCGTTGAATTCAGTGTGTATAATTTTCAGCTGTTGATCATCAAAATGATTTTTAATCTGATGTTGGTTACCTGCTTTTCAAGTCACCATTAGTAACCTCTTCTCTTTCCCTTTTACTTTTTTTTTATTTTTTTTAATAATCTCCAACCATTGAACATTTTTATCACGTATCTTTTTAAGTTTGTTGGGGGACTATCTCACGATTTTAAAAAAAATACTTTATCGAAGTTTTACAAATAGTTTATAAAGTCGTGCAATTGACGGTTATTACTTTTCAGTGATCAAATATCAATTTCTATTAAAAAAATTATTACCTTTTATTCGCTCCACTAATTATTCTTAAATAGTTCAATTGATCAGTTATTACGTTTCTTTAGTATTTCTTTTATTAAAAATATTATCACATTTTATCAATCTTACAACTCACTTCCGTAATTATTCGTCACTTTTTATTAAAAATCTTATTACTTTTTTAAAATGTTATTACTTTTTATTTAAAGTTTAAATGGCTTATGAAATAATTCACATTACTGTTATCACTACACGGATGTAATTCGTGAGATGGACTCACAAAAGATTTTAACATTAATTATTCATAACATAATTTAAATGAAAATTTATCATTTTTATTTGACTAGTATTTTATTATCACATTTTATAAATTTATAATATTAAAATAAAAAATAAATTAAATGAATCTTTAATTTATTATATTGTTAAATAATAAAAATATAAATTCAAAAAGAAAAGAGTAGAAAATATATACCCCTTACATGTAAGGCTTAATTAATTTACCTTTAAATTTATGAGTTAAACTATTTGTGAGACGGTATCACCCAAGTTTCACCGTTACTAGTATTCCCTTCTAATTAATACTGAAAATCTAATTTAACTAAGAGTAAGCCTTGTATAAGATCGTTTCATGTGAAATAATTTTATACTTCTTCCGTCCCACGCAAAGGGGTGATTTTGCTTTTTGCACGTGGATTAAGGAGTATTATTATTTAATGTGTAGTGAGTAGTTATATTAGTGGGTGTGTGAGCCCCATATTTTAATTGTATTAGTGGGGTGTGTGTGGGTCCCATGTGCGTAAAAAAGAAAGTGACTCTTTGGGTGAAACGCCCAAAATGGAAAAAAAACATTTAAAGAGGACGGAGGGAGTACTTTTTAAAAATAGTCTTCACTTTTACTATAAAACTTTATCACTTTCGTTATAAAATGTTATCATTTTTCATTTATACTATAAATTGTTTATGAAATATCATTATCATTTTTCATTAATTGAGTATCACTTCTCATTATAAAAATTATCACTTTTTGTCTGTCTAAGATAAACTGTTATATGACACGATCTCACACAAGTTTTTGTCTTTAACCAAACCATATCGAATTATTGAATTAAAATATGTTATATTTTTATTATTCCTTATTGTTTAAATATAAGGAATTAATAACATTTATTCCACAACATAAATATATTATTAAATTTAATTAATACAAAATATTTAAGCCCTAAACATTATTTTTTATTATAATTAAACAAATACAGTTTATAAATAAACAAAATCAAAATTCTTAAAATATAGGGTGAGTATTGTATGAAACCGTCTCACAGATCTTATATTGTGAAACGGATCTCCATTGACCCATTTAGAAAGATTTCTCGCGTAATCAAGTGGGCTAGCCCACTTGGCCACCGGGCTCCTCACACAAGTGAGTGACCCGGGTTCGATTTCCATTAAGAACGAATAGGAGGGGAGTTATAAGGAGGTTTGGGAGAATAAGGGTGTATGGAGACTTGGTGAACTAACTACTGACTATAGTAACAGCTAACTTTGTCCGATCAAAAAAAAGAAAGATTTCTCGCAGGTCTACAAAGGAGGGTTAATGTGCTCAACATGCATTTTAATTCAAAATTACGTAGTTGCCATTAAGTTGGCCGCTTAATTAAAATTCATTTTAACTGTCATTAACTTAATTTTTACACTATATGAGAATTTTATTTAATTTTGATATTTTTTAAAATAATTAAAAAAAAATTATATATTAATTTATAGACTGATAAAAAAATAACATTATTAATAAAAAGTTAACTATACCTGATAAAAAAGAAAAGTGATGTATATTTAATTAAATTATGGAGGAGTTTTATATAATACCGGTGAGACCATTTTACGTTTTCATAATTATTTATCACTTTTATTTAAAAATGTTATCACTTTTATTTTAATATGGTATCAATTTTTATTAATACTATAAATTATTCATTAAATAGGTCAATGTACCATTATCATTTTTTGTCAATTAAGTATTATTATTTTATTAAAATGTGATAACTTTTTATCCGTCTCACATAAATCTTTGCCTTAAATTATTTTATAAATAATTTGCATGAAAAATAAAAAAAGTGATAATATTTTTATAATATTTTATTAAGAAAAAGTGATAATTATTCAATTAAACTACTTATAACTATATTCATAAGATTAATAAAAAGTGATAATATTTCTAATAAGAAGTGACATGATGAAGCAAAAGTGATACTCGTCAAATTGAATTATTTTAGGGTAAATATCAAATTTGGTCCTGTAAGTATGACATTTTCCAACTTTAGTCCTTTATCATTTGCAATTCTCAATTTTGGTCATTTTTTATCCAGTTTTGGTCCTTTTGGTTCAGTTTTAGTCCTTTTGGTCCAAATTTAATCATTTTTGTCCAAATTTAGTCCTTTATGTTAAAAAAATATTCAAAAGTAGTTCGAAAGTGTATACATTTAGGACCAATAGTGGACCAAAAAAGGACCAAATTTTGAAAAAAATGACCAACACTGGACCAAAAGGATTAAAACTGGACCAAAAGGACTAAAACTAGACAAAAAATGACCAAAATTGAGAATTGCTAATGATAAAAGACTAAAATTGGAAAATTACATACTTACAGGACTAATTTTGATATTTACCCATTATTTTAAGATTAGTAGGACGAACCAAAAGTGATAAATTTTTAATAAAAAATATCTGATTATGGAAAAGTGATAATCATCTATTTAAAATGATACTCCATTTTATAAAGAATTCATAAATAAAACTTATAAAAGTGATAATATTTCCTATAAAAAGTGATATCTGAAGTGATACTCGTTAAATTGAATTATTTCAAGATTCGTAGTACAAATAAAATGTGATAATGTTTTTAATAAAAATGTTATTTGATCAGGAAAATTTTATATTATTTTAATTGAATTATTTAAAGAACATAGACGAATAAAAAGTGATATATAAATATTTAAAAAAAAAATTATATCCAACAAAGGAAAAAGTGATAACCACATTCACTGAACTATTTCATCTATAAATAATTTATAATACGAATAAAAAATAATAATATTTTTTAAAAAGTAAAAAGTGATATCTTATTAAAGAAAAGTAACAGACTAAATTGTTATACTAGAGATATATTAATAGTTTGATAAATTTAATTTTTGCTGAATATTTATTTTATATTTTAATAAAAAATTGAAAAAATGTAAAATAAGTAATCAAAGTAATTAAAAAAATAAAATAAAAAGCAACCTGGAATAAATAAAAGAGAACAGGTACCTATGAATTTAGGCCAAAATGCTTACCAATTAATTACAACGAGATGAAGGGTATTAACGTAATATATAAAGGGTCATTAGCAGCTTTTTATTTTAAATGGATAGGGGTTTATCTGTCTCACGGATCTTATAAAAAGTATTTTACTTTATTTATTTATTTATATTTAGGTTATATTTATTATAAATTTATTGTTAATTAATAATATATCACATAAAAAATTTAATAATGCAAAATACACTGTAACCAGATAAATTTTAGGGAAAATGATCAAACATGCCCTTATACTTATATCAATGAATCAAACAAAGAAGCCCTTTAACTATTTTTATATACATTTAAGCCCTTTTCATTTTTTTTATGGATGAAATCCATCCTTGATTTAATAATAATTAGATCATATGTGCCCCCTATCTCTTATAAATTGAACATGAAAACACCTGACCCAATTTTAATCGCCCCTGCCTTCCACAATTTTTTTTCCTTCCTTTTCCTTTATTTTTTCGATTTTTTAATGGTTCTTTCTTTACTTTATATTTTTTGTTTTTTTTTTTCATTTTTTACTTAACATACCCCAAAAGTCATTAAATTAAAATACTTTTAATTTGTATGACTTAAATACCTTTACAATTACAAAAATTATATTAACTTGATTTATTACTAAACATACCCCAAAATTACTAATTATACCCCAAATTTCATGAAATAAAAATAGTGATACACTTTTCATTATCTTTATTCTTTCTCATGAAAATAAACTTCTATCAACAATCATCGTTCTAGTATTTTTAAGCGACAATTTTAAAAAGTATTAATGCAACACATCCTATCATAGACTGAAAAAAAAATTTCAACTTTTCATCAGCAGAAGCCAAAGAGTCCACCATGTCTAATGCAACGGCTTACAGGATATCCATGGACAACTGAGGCTTAAACATTTGCCTTTCTTCATCGAATCAGACACGTAGTACTTCCAACAAAATCAAGCAGACTATAGCATTCATTATACACTAACAAACCAATCATTCACACACTTTACCACAAAAAAAATCGTCCTTCTTTTCTTTGTATTATTCCTTTCCCCATCTATTGCCCTGATTCTTGAGAATCTTCCTTGGAGGATGGTTGATGATCTTGGTGATGTTGATGTTGCTGATGATGAACTAATCGGGCCGGGCCGATCTGCTGATAAATCTGAGCAAAAGCCTTGGGATTCACACTCTTATGTTGCCATCTTGTGAAAGCCCGAGTTCTAATCCATAGATGTGATGATTATTAGCACCCAAAATTGAAGTGAAACTCATGACTCCCATTTTCCTTGTTGGCAAATCAAATCCAGAGAATCCCATCTTCTGCAAGTAATTTGAATTCTCAGTGTTGGCCATTGATGAACCAGATTAAGTGGAGGATGAGGACGATGTTTGAAACCCTCCTGTATTGGCACCCACATGGGATCTCCCTAGATTCCCACAACTAGAGGCTAGGGGGTTCTCCCCCCTCCCCCTCCTCCCATATGAACCCCCAAATCGTCGATCTTCTGATGAAGGGCCGAGGAAATTAAGCTTCCCTACTGAGAAATTGACCCACCCGCAGTTGTTAGAGCCGAAGCTGGTATCGTACCCTTACCCGGAGCGGCGATAATTGAGGGTTCTGCTTGGTGATGATTAACAATGGTTTATTTTCATGAAAGAGATAATGAAAAGTGTATTCATTTTTTTCATTTCATGGATTTGGGGTATATTGTGATTCGTTTAGTAATATAAATCAAGTTAATATATTTATAATAAGGGTATTTAAGTTATACATATTAAAAATATTTTAATTAAATGTTTTTTGGGGTATGTTTAGCTTTTTCGGGATGTAATATCTTTAAAAAAATTATACTGTAGATTAAATTTAGAAGATTAAACTTTAAATAATACTCCCTCCGTCACGGAGAAGTTGATATATTTTTTTTGGGCACGGAGATTAAGGAGTATAATAATTTAACGTAAAGTGAAGTAAAGTGAAGTGAGAGAAATAATATTTAATGTGTAGTTGGTAGTTGTATTAGAGGTGTGTGGAATCTTTGGATGACCAATTAAGTAGAGTATATATATGGATGGTGAACATAATTATGGATTTATATATATATTTAATTATTCAGTTTTTATGGAGCATTAATTGTAACTACTTAAAATAATAAGTTGGTCATTTCATCAAACATTAAATTACAATTAAATTTGAGTAATTAATTCCTAATGGAATCAAGATTTCAATGATTTGTTTTATGTAAACCATTTGCAAATTAAAAAATTTATTTAGGAGATTTAAAGAAGAATGAAAATCAACATTTGTTATTAATCAAGTTGCCTTAGCACAAATTTATGTAGATACATGTAAATTAGGAGTTTTTTTTTTTGAATTTCTTGTAAAAAAAAATAGTACTCCATAACATTATAATAATGAAAATGCATAGTTGCAAAGATTATGGCGATGAGTAAGTGAGAGAATGATTTAAGTTCCCTAGAGAAATTGAATAATCCCAATAAAGCAATGCTAATAGAAATTGATAACTAAGGTAGTTGGGTTGGAAATGGAGACAAAATGTTGTCATCCAAATCCCTAACATAAGAAGTTGTCAACGTCGAATTCATCGATCGATCTGTGTAATTTGCCTCAATATGTAGTAATTATGTCTCTTTGATTTCGAATTTCTTTAATTAAATAAAATAAAAATGTTATAATATAAGATACTTTATAGATGTAGCATTTTAGGTTAAATCTATATATCCATAAAAGTAGAATAGTGGCTTCCTTAGGAAAATGCCGCCAAAAACAAGGAAAAAGAAGAAGAAAAAAAATCTTTAGGAATTATTATTTCAGTGAATCATTTATAAAAAGATAAAGTGAATCTTCTACAAAAAGATTTAAAATTTGTCTATATATATATGACCACCGGTTTTAGAGATGGGAACAAACAAAAATAAAAAATTTTAATGACACAGGTGGTGCTGGAGCTTCCACCAGAGGTGGTGATGAAGGATCTTATTTGGTGGAAGGAGAAGGGTGGAGTTGGAGTGGTGATGAAGGCGGGGAAGGGTGAAATCCGAGGTGGTGATGAAGACTCTTATTTGGTGGAAGGAGAAGGGTGGAGTTGGAGTGGTGATGAAGGCTCTTATTTGATGGAAGGGAAAGGGTGGAGTTGGAGGTGGGAGCTGGAAGGGTGAAGTCGATGACGTCCAACAAGAGGGACAGCATCCACCGGAATCTCACACTCTGTGATCCCGCTTGGCTTGACAAATGAATAGTACCTACCATTTAATTCAGGTGGGGAAGACTGAGGTGGTGATGAAGGCTCTTATTTGGTGGAAGGAGAAGGGTGGAGTTGGAGTGGTGATGAAGGCGGGGAAGGGTGGAATCCGAGGTGGTGATGAAGGCTCTTATTTGGTGGAAGGAGAAGGGTGGAGTTGGAGTGGTGATGAAGGCTCTTATTTGATGGAAGTTGATGGAAGTGAAAGGGTGGGGTTGGAGGTGGGAGCTGGAAGGGTGGAGTCGACGACTTGTTGGGACAGCATCCACCGGAATCTCACACTCTGCTTGGCTTGGCAAATGAATATTACCTACCATTTAATTTAGGTGGGGAAGACGGAAGAAATAATTTAATTTAATTTGTAATAACGTTTTAATTTAATTTTTAGAAATAATGTAATTTAATTTGTAATAACGTTTTAATTTAATTTTTAGATATATGATAGAGAAATAAGATTAGAGATACGAAAAGAGATTAGAAACTTCTAGTTAATTTCTACATATTGGTATATTATTTAAATATCTATATATCTTATTTTTTACTTTATATAGAATTTTGAATTTTAGATATTGGTGATATATTTTATATATTTAGAGATATATTTAAAGATTTATATATCTTATTTTTTAACTTTATATATAATTTTGAATTTTAGTGTATAAACAAAAATCTATAGTATAGATTTATACTATACATAAAAAAAATAATTGAATGATTCAAGAAATTCTATCGATAATGTCAAGGGAATTATTCTAAGTTCATACTAAGTAATTCGAAATGTGAAGAGGAGTTCAAAGTTCATACCAAAGTATAAAATTCAAAACGAAAAAAATGAAACTAATTTTTTTTTTATAAATAAAAAAAATGGGTTGATTTTCAAAGTGAATTGAAAAATATAAAAATATGCTTGTGAAATTCATTAAAATGGTATGAAGGAAGGAAGAGATATCAATTCATTAAAATTGTACGAAAATTGTACGAAAAAGCAAGATATACAAGTGGTTTTTAAAATATATGTTAAATTAATATGATAACCATTTTTATTATTTACCAAACAATCTTTAAATAAATAATATTCATAATTATTTTTCTATTACCATTCTTATTCGAATTTCTATTAATAGATTGAACCATTAATGTTTGAAAAAATAATTATTATTTTTCAAAATATAAAAAGAAAAATAAAAAATATAACATTTTTTATTAAAAATTACCCACATGTAAAAAAATCTTTAGAAAAAAAAACTCTATATTTATTTATGTAAATTGATATTTTTTCACATTATTTAATTAGTTTCATTTATATATCTATATCCATATACGTATAATAGAAATTTATATCTATATATACATAAAAGTACAAATAAAATGAGAATTTAAAAGATTTGGAGATATACAAAGAAATAATTTAATTTGTAATATATTATACCGAAATAAGATTGGATATATGAAAAAAAAATTAATTTGTGATATATCTTCGAAATAAATGAGAAAGGAATGATATGACTTTTACTCATTTTCTATTATTTATATACATTTAGAGATATATTTAAAGATATTGTATTATTAAACTTTATATAGAATTTCGAATTATATGGTGCTACACATTGTATTATTAATTTATTAATATACGAAGAAAAAAAATTATGTGGAGGGAGTTTCTAAGTTCATATACCTTTATTAACAAAATATCCACAAGTATATATAATGTAAAATTAGCATTTTACAAGTATCTTATTTACAATGTTATATATTTAGGAGTAACAAAATTTTTTGATATTATGTAAAATTTAAATTCACAAGTATGTAACTTACAATGTTATATATTTAGGAGTAATAAAAAATTTTGATATAATGTAAAATATGCATTTCACAAGTATATTATTTATAATGTTATATATTTATGAGTAATAAAAAATTTTGAACTTTTATCTCATGAATATTTCGTGGTAATGTGAACATTGTATAATTTGATAATTCGATTTATTTAAAAAATATTTAAAATTATTATTTTTAAAATTTATATAGAAGAAAAGACAAAATAGAAAAAAAAATCACTTATTTGATTTAAATAAATTCCAAAATAATAGTATAATATTCAAGAAGAAAAAAATTAAAAATTGAGTTTTTTTAAAAAAAAATTAATAAACAAAACGTTTTGTGAATTTTTTTAAATAAATAAATAAACAAAATGTGTTGATTTTCAAAGTTAAAAGAAAAATTAATGATATGCAATAATCATTCATATTATTTACCAAATAATTTTTACATAAATAATATTTATTACCATTCATTACCACTATACTACTATAGTTATCATTTTTATTACAATTTTTATTTATAAATCGAAAATAATAGTATAATAGTAAGAAGAAGAAAAAAAATGAAAATTGAATTTTTTTAAAAAAATAAATAAACAAAATGTGTTGATTTTCAAAGTGAAATGAAAACTTTTCATTTTTAAAAAAAATAAATAAATAAAAAAATGTGTTGATTTTCAAAATGAAATGAAAAATAAAATATATGCAGCAATATACAGATAGTACGGAAGATGGAAAAGATATAAGTATTTTTAAAAATATATTAAATTAATTAATATGATTATCATTTCTATTATTTACCAAATAATTTTTACATAAATAATATTTATTACCATTCCTTACTACTATACTGATATATTTATCAAATAATTTATTTATAATATAAATAAAAAATGGTCTTAAAACTCTCAATATATTCACCTTTTATAGTATCTCCTCATTTAATATTTATTGTCTATTTATCTCTCCTTTTTTATGCTATAAATTAATATATCTTCTAATACATTGATTTGACATAAATTTAAAATCTACCATATCAAAAATTCAAAATAAACAAATATTATTATTTATTACTCTCTCCGTCCTCTTGAAAGGTACTCGTTTGTTGTTTGCACGTGGACGGTTCTGAGGTCTTTATTTGCTTTTTGCACGTAAATTAAGGAGTATTATTATTATAGATAAGGTGGGTAATTGTATTAGAGGGAAGTGGTGGGTCATATTGTGTATTTTCTTTATTAAATAGAGGAAATTGATGCTTTTGAAGCGGATGCTAGGAATAGTGAAATGGATACCTTTCAAGGGGACGGAGGGAATATATTTTTAAATCCAAAAATGTCAATTTTATTTCTCAATTAAATACTCTTCTTATTAAAATGAAGAAATTTATTTCTTCAATAACCGTGCATCATACGGGGCATTACTAGTGTTTAGAATAAGCAATGTGTGGTATTGCTTTGTGTCCCCATCATAATTAAAAGTTTGGAACCTAATGTGTTGTCTGTCCGCTTAACTTCTTTTCTCTACTCTCATTTAGATACCATAAGTTCGATACATGTATTGAATATTACCGACGTAGGTATTATCTATATATGGAATATCCAAGTAGGTATGAAGCAATTCTTTCTGTATCAGTTATAGATCACAAAAATTTGTGCATTTTCTTGGTTCAAACACTACAACAAAAATGACTTGTTGGGACACATATATTTGAGATACTTTTAATTATGTATCTCAATTTACTTTTTGGGACACTTGTTTTGAGGCATTTTAATTAAGTATCTCCACATATTTTTTGAGACACATTTTTTAAGACACTTTGTATAATGTGTCCCCTTATTATTTTATTATAATATTTAATATTTTTTAATTTTATTTTATAATAATTTTACTAGAGATATTTAATTACTCAATTATTTTTTATATTTTATGAGACACATTTTTTTATCTTTAAATAAATTCATTAAAAAAAAGGCTTTACTTTTATTTTTAGTATCAATAGCCAATAGGTTTAATACTAAGACTATCCCCATTAACAACCCACCACAACCCAACCTTCCAATAAAATATTCATTCTTCTCACATCCACATATACAATTCACAACCCAACCCAATCTCGAAATTTTAATACTCCATCAACAACCCAATCCAAACCAAACTTTTTAATAAAATATTCATTTCTCTCATTTACGAATATACACTATAATTATTAATATAAAATTATATATATTATTTAAAGAATTTTAAAATTATATATTTAAAATTATAACAACATCATATTTTAAAATTATTTTAGTTCCGTAATTATAGTAAAAAAATTATTTTAAAAACACACCAAAAATAATTTACGAACCAATAACATGAAATTGAAATAAAATATTATTCATCAATAGTAAAGTTGACTTACTGTAGCACTTTATACTGTGCATACAGAAAATTTCGGATTATTACTGTACATTTACGCGTTTTCTACTGTTGGGACGCGTTTTCGTTTTGTATAAATAGGTTAGAAATTTTCATTTGTAATCATCGATCAGAACGCTCTCTCTTCTCTCTTCTGATCACTCTTGTAAAGCTCATGTGCTGAGCATCCCCCTTCTTGTAAAAGGTTCAACAATAAATTCAAGGAAAATATCATCTCCTTTAAAAATACCAATAATACCTTTATTATCAATCTTTTTTATAGGATAAATATTATTTAAAAATGGAGTACCAAGTATAACTTGATTTGAAATATTTTTGTTCGATACAGAAAGAAGCGCCCAAATTCCTCCGCCGCCGGCTGCCGGAACGATTGAAAGAAGAGCAACATAGTGAAACAAGGGGATTGAAGCTGAGGGATGCATTGAAAGTGAATCTGATGGCTCTGGGTAAGGAAGTGGAAGTGCAGAGGAGTCCAAGGCGGTGGGGTGATGTGGAGAGAGCTGCTTTGCTCTGATGGCTGATGCTGACACGCATGTACTGAAGAACACAAGAGAATGAGAGGTATGCGGACATAAATTACTGACGTACTTCTATTTCACGCTGTTTATCTTTGATATTTGAAAGTTGAGAGCAAGTAGATGGTTTGATGGATTTCTTTTGTGCATCTACAGACTCATTACATTTGGCCTCTAGATAGCACAAAAACTATGGAGTACGAAAATATTTGGGACAAGATTGTGAGACAGTCTAGGCAAAGGGTTTCTTCTCAAGCTCTTCCAGTGTTGTTTGGATGGTCAGTGAATAAGAACCAAGGTTTGAAAAATCGGTACCTCAAATTTACGGATATATTGATGGATATATCGAATATCGATATCGATATCGGTAAAAATTTTAAAAATTATGAAAATGTATGAGAAAAAAGATGAAAATTGATTATTTAATTTTGAAATATATTATAACTAATTTTAATATATAAATAAAATTTATAATCAAAAGAAAACTTAAAATATATGATAAGTAGATCAATAACAACATATTTAAATAGTTTGAAATCATACAATAATTATCATTAATTGTTTAACACATAATAACTAATATCAAAATGATGATATATGAGGTTCAAATGTAAAACATGTCATGTTGTCTTGATCTAAACAATATTGGTACCAACTAATCGAATTATATAAATTTTTTTAACCTTGTTTTGAATGTGTTAGTAATATATTGTTCTATCTTATCCAACTGTGCCAAAATAATTGTATTTAAATCAGAGTATACTGTTTACTTGAACCCTTCATATTTACTAGTTATAATATTTTTTAACAAAAAATGATAACTATTTTAATATTAAAAAAGATAGTTAATTATGAAAACGTAAAACAGTCTCACTATCAGATGGTTTCACGCAAGTACTGCTCCATTTTTTATTTTTTTTTTTAAATTGAACAAATTAATGACCAAAAAAATGTATTTAGTTGATAAATAAAAGTAACATAAAAAATCATTAAAATTTCTTAAAATTATGGATAATTTTTCGATATTTTCGATATATCTTCGATATTTCATCGATATTTTATCGATATTTCCTCGATATATCTCGACATCTAAAAAAATTTGAACTGTGACAAATCGATACACACGTCGTGAGTTATAGCCCATTGGTAATTGGTAGTGGTAGCCTCGTTAGAGATAAAACAATACATGAAGGCAATTCGTCGTTTTAACGTGAGCTAGGCTTCTTCTAATCGGCCGCAAGGCTGTCCCAACGAACGAGACCTGCTATGCGCGAAAGCACTACATGCTTTCCACCGATATTTCCCGATATTTCCTCGATATCAGAAAAGAAATATCTTTTTCCCTAATATCGATATCGGTACTCTCCAAAAATGGATATATCGTGGAAATATCGAGGATATTTTGGAATATTTTAAACATTGATAAGAACTAATAAGATGCGCGTAGGTACATTTAGATGCTTGGTGTTGAATATCACTCACTTTCCCAAATAATATTTTTAGTTGATGATGATGGAGATCCATAATGAGTGTGTACGTAGGTGATTATTACCCTTGCCTGTGATATATTCACTTGATGATTCTGATTTTATTTCAAATTTTCAAGAGCACCTTATCTGCATTTATATCTTGAAATAACACAATGTTTGCAAGTTTATATTGTACATAAGTGGTTAATGCAGATTTACAGTGACATAAACAACTTCAAAATCCATTCCAAAGTGCCACATTGTCTGATATGTTATCCTTGTGTCCACTAGGTACAACCATTGTTAACCACAACCATGTGCATGTGATTGAAATTTTCTGTAATTAAAATTTAGCATGTGAATATATGATGTATTCATTTGCATAATCATTGGTAAAATCTTGGGAAGGTCTGCTACGTGTACGTCCTGTAGAGCAGTACTTATTTGTCCTTCAGAATGTTTTGTATTCTGAGGACAACTAACCCAAAAAAAAGGGCATTCCAAGTTTATGTGCATACTTGTCCTTGTATGTAACAACGGTCTTTTTTTAATAATTTTCTGATTGAAACTTACAGGTTTCAACATTGCTTGATGCACTTAACAAGCACTGACCTTCTATAAGTTGTGGTTCTTCATCAAATTGCCATGGTGGAAAAGGATTATTTGGGGAGCACGAGATCGGTTGATATTCTGCTATACTTCATAATTAATGATGATTAATAACTTGAACTAATAATTGATTTTTTTGTCATGTTTGGATCGTAAAACTAATGGATAAAAGTGGGGTAACATCTTCTTGAAGTGCTTATTTTGATATGGTTTTATCTATGTCTTGTGAATTTAGGAATAAAGTTTATCGATCATATATTGAGCTGCTAAATACACTTTGATGCTTGAAACTATTGCTTAATCATGATATGTGATATCATTCATAAGCTGTGAATTTATTGTCATTCATTTAGATGCTTTCATTGATAATTATGTATGTGGTGTTATTAATTGCAGGGATTCTCTTGCTTCCTACACTTAGTTATTACTGAGTGTGAACCCATCTAACATAAAATGTTGAATATTACTGGCAGATAAACTAGAGAGAGCATTCAGAGTTCTAAATAAGGCCATCATATATGCAGGTAATTAAAACTGCTTCTCTAGTTTCCGGCTTTCTTTTATGTCGTGCAAATATAGTTGTCAATCTTTTAGCATGCATTTCTCTTTTATCTTTCTTGTACTCTTGATGACTGAGTTTAATCATGCCAAGAATACAGAGTACAAGGGCTCTATTTATCAATTTCATTATTGAGTATTCAAGATATTCAAATGGAAATTATTCACCAACGTCAAAGCCATTCAATATATTACAATATCTCTATAACCATTTTTCCAATTCAAATGTTATTTCATGATTATTACTCTAAGTGGCCAGAGATGTCGACGTGAAAAGCTTTACTCTGTCGGTTTCAGGATATATTTGGATAGTCTTGCAAGAACGACAGCTTCAAAATTTACTTCATACTCAACCAAGTAAGTTCACCATTCAATCATCCTGATAATGGTATTTTAAGATGCAACGTTGCAGAATTTCTCATAGCTAAGTTCATTCTTAATTTTTTCCTCTCTTTTGTTTTCTCTCCTTTCTTTTTTCGTTTGAAATACTTGCATGCTAATGAATGTCTTTGGTTTTGTTTGCTAGTATAGAAGGTAACTCAAGATGCTCATTCATTTGTTTGGCAAGATTTTGCCAAAAAATATGCTGCTTAAGTTCTTCAGGTTTCTCGCATTTTTCATTAGTAGCTCTTTGGGTTGACTTCTTCATTAGTTTTTTATTAAAGTACTAGTATTGGTTGTATTATGATCATGCAGGGAAATTAGATCACATCCTTGGAGAGCCTCCTTGAGATTTGTAATTTGGAGGTGAGACTCTAAAAATTGTTCAGTTTTTTCTTTTTTCCATCTTCGTTAGAATTGGATTTTCATTAAATAAAAAAATTGAAATGATTGTCATCCAGCAAACTCTTTTGGTTTACTGGCAGCTTCTGTCTATTATGTCAACAACGTTTATGTCTATTCATTGCTCTCTAGTACCCGCATGAGTAGCTTGCTAATGTTTATGTTGTTGCTAAAGCCTCTGGTTTGTGGATGCAGGGATGATGACATATTTTTGTGAAGCTACAGTCCACACACAAGAGCTATTGGATCTCCTGGTGAAGTGTGAAAACAAGATACAGACTCGTATCAAGATTGGTTTGAATTCTAAGATGCCTAGCAGGTGTTGATCATTTATGTGTCCCTGTTTTAATGTTCTTTGCTTGGAATTTAGAATTATTTGAAACTTGTTTTGTTTCAGGTTTTAGAATTTTCTGAAACTTGTTTTGTTTCAGGTTTCAGATAAAATTCCTTATGTTACTAGTTATCTGTATTGATGACTAGTTATCTGTATGTGTAGATGACTGCAGAATGTTATTTCACCAGATAAAATGTAGTGGTGAGAGTTTAAAAGCAAGCCCTCAACAGATTATAGCTCTCTCTCTCTCTCTCTATTTGAAGATGGATGAGAGAGAGAAGGAACATCTTTCTCAAAGGCCGCATTCTCAAGATTAAAGAGAATCTATGTATTTTATGGGAGTAT